>RJWJ010000253.1:0-21880 GCA_004363605.1 Indri indri
AGGCATGCGCCACCATGCCCGGCTAATTTTTTCTATATATATATTTTTAGCTGTCCAATTAATTTTCTTTCTATTTTTGGTAGAGGCGGGGTCTCGCTCTTGCTCAGGCTGGTCTCGAACTCCTGAGCTCAGAACGATCCGCCCACCTCGGCCTCCCAGAGTGCTAGGATTACAGGCGTGAGCCACCGCGCCCGGCCGAAAACTATGTTTTCTGATGATTACCTCATCAAACTAATCATTCTGACATCTCTGCCGAGTATATGGCAAGTATTTTGGAAAATTCAACATACCTGTCCTTCCCGTCCAAAAGGGAAACTGAGTCAGGATGGAGAATGCGCACGTTGTTCCGGGTCACTGAAGAGGGCTGGTAGGATGGGGAGCAGCAAGCTCTAAGCTCACACTTTCTGTGTTGCCTAACTGCGGGCCTCGTCCCTGAGATGCGCTCTTTCTCCAAGCTCTCATGTAGTAGTCGCACGTTGTCCATTCCCTCTTACTTTCCACTTCAAAAAAGACAAATAAGGACATGGAGGGAATGTAAGTGAGAAATACTTCAACGTCAGTTTCTGCTTGTCGCGGCCTAAACTTTTCTCTGCACTCCTGAGAGAGACTTGCTGAAAGACCGAGGTTTGACTTGAACACTTAAGAAGTTTCCAGAAGTGTGCTTTGTAGCAATGTCCCTGAAGAAAACGAACGCTTACTCCGTGAGTGACTATGAAGCAAAGCAATGCAACAGAGAGGCGCCGTTCATCCTCTGGCTCCAGGGGCCTCTCCCACCAGCCTGTTTGACAAAAAAAGCGTCCACCTCACTTGGTGGTAAAGCTGCCTGCTGCTTCCTCTGTATAGGGAAAAGTGGCCGGAGTTCTATAAAGGTGACGAAGTTGTTACCTCTGCGAAAGAAAAGTACAGAGAATTGAGTGGGAAGAGAAGTAGGAAGAGGAGAGGCAAACTAAACTTGGAGGGTAGGAAAGATGGAAAAAAAAAACCCTGAAATCTTTTTTTTTTTTCCTTCTCATTTTTTTTTTTATTTCAGCATATTATGGGGGTACAGATGTTTAGGTTATGTACGTTGCCCTTGCCTCCCCCCTCCCCCCCAAGTCCGAGTTTCAAGCGTGTCCATCCCTTGGATGGTGCGCATTGCACTCTTTGTGTATGCAAATACCCGTCCCCTCCTCCCCCTCCCCCGTGCCCCCTGCCCGACATCCAATAGATGTTATTCTTATATGTACACTTATGTGTTGATCAGTTAATACCAATTTGATGGTGAGTACATGTGGTGCTTGTGTTTCCATTCTTGAAACCCCTGAAATCTTATCATGAATAGAATCATTGTATAATCTTACAGATTTTAAGAACTTCTTCTAAAATGTTAAAAAATTGAGTTACCCTATAACAACTAGATTTCGTAAAAAAGCTTGTGCTATGCTCTGCACAGCTTCCTGCCTGCTTGAGGTGCTCCTTCTGTAGGTATGAACGGTTATATTCGGTACTGTTATTTTTATCATTACGATCACTGAATGCATGTACAAATGGAAAGCATTTGCTGCTTTTAAACACTGATTTCATAACTAAAAATCCCTCTTCTGTCGCACCTTCAAATCTTCAGTCCTTTCATCCCTCTGGCCACAACCTGTGATGTGGCTGTTCACAGGCTTGTGGAGGAACACCGGTGCACATCATTCTGACTTGTGCCCATTCCTTGGATCCTTCCTCTCAGAGATGTTCTTTTCTGTTTACTTCTCTGAGCATTGGTTTTCTCATTTATAAAAAATGGTGGCTTTAATTGTTGGATTCTTGTGAAGCTTAAGTGAGATGGCATATAGAAAAATGCCTAGCATCATCCCAAAACTTAGATGCTCTTTAAATGTTAGTGTTGTTCCAGGAGGGAACCTTTCTACCGTAATGATACTCTCCTTCTCTATTATAATTATTTCATCCTTCATGTTGTCACCTCTTCTTACTTTTTTTCCTCCTCCATTTGTAACCAGTAAATTGATTTCTGAATGCCCTGATGACCCTAAACTGGTAAGATTACTGTGTGATATCCTAAAGAGCTATCCTATTTATGGATGGTGCGTCTGAGAATCATTAACATGGCAGACTTCATCATAGTATGAAATGTAGGTTGCCACAGAGATCACCACAGCCTTTCATTGTCTGTCTTGATTTGTGTGCAATTGCTTGAAATAGAGAAGCAACAATATAGAACCAGAAACTTCTACTGTTACATCTCTGAAAGGACTTCATGGTAGTGAATGACTAGGCGTGGAGTAGTGTCAACATTTTCAAATTCAATGATGAATATTTATTGAATGTGTAATGTGTGCTAAAAATTGGAGGTAGGACAGTGGGTAAAATAGACACAATCTTGATATTAAAGTTTAGATAAGTCTGAAGACTTTATATCAAAAAAGGTTTATATATATATTTTATGCTTTTAAACATTTTTTAATTTTTAATTTTTTAAATTGTAAAATACGTATATATTTACCATCTTAACAATTTTAAAATGTGCACATTAGCTGTCAGAAAGTACATTCATACTGTTGTTCTACCATCACCACCATCCATTCACGGAACTCTTTTCATCTTGCAAAACTGAAACTCTGTACTCAATAAATAATAACTCCTCATTTCCTCTCTTCCCCCACACATGGCAACACCATTCTACTTTCTACTTCTATGCATTTCTCTACTCTATTTAGCTCTGTGGTCCCCAGCCTCTGGGCTCCAGACTAGTACCAGGCTGTGGCCTATTAGGAACCAGGCTGCACGGCAGGGAGGTGAGCAGTCAGTGGGTGAGTGAGCAAAGCTTCATCTGTATTTACAGCCACTCCCCATCGCTCACATCACTGCATGAGCTCTGCCTCCTATGAGATCAGCTGTGGCATTAGATTCTCATAGGAGCAAACACCCTACTGTATACTGCACATGCAGGGGATCTAAGTTGTGCACTCCTTATGAGAACCTAATGCTTAATGATCCGAGGTGGAGGTGAGGTGGTGATGCTAGCTATGGGGAGTGGCTGTAAATACAGATTACCATCAGCAGAGAGATTTGACTGCACGATAGATGTAATGTGCTTGAATCATCCTGAAACCATCCTGCCCAACCCCTGCCCAGTCCATGGAAAAATTGTCTTCCATAAAACCAGCCCCTGGTGGCAAAAAGTTTGGGGACTGCTGATGTAGCTCATATCAGTGAAATCATGCAGCATGTGTCATTTCGTGACTGCCTTATTTCACTTAACGTGTTTTCAAAGTTCATCCATGTTGTAGCATATGTCAGAATTTCCTTCTTTTTAAAGACTAAATAATATTCCATTGTGTGCATATACTAGATTTTCTTTATTTATTCATCTGTTGAGAGATACATGGTTTGTTTCTACTTTTCATCTATTATGAATAATGCTCTGTGAACATGGGTGTACAAATAATCTGTTTCAGACCTAGCTTTCAATTCTTTGGGGTTTACACCCCAAAGTGAAATTGTTGGATCACACTGTAATTCTATTTTTAATTTTTTAAGGAACTGCCATACTGTTTCCCACAGTGGCTGCACCGTTTTCTATTCCCACCAGCAGTGCTCATGGGTTCTAATTTCTCTACATCCTCACCAAGACCTGTTAGTTTCTGTTATATATAATATATTTGTAATTGCCATCCTAATGAGTGTGAAGTGGTATCTCATTGTGATATCTCATTTTCATTTTCCTAATGATTAGTGATGTTAAACATCTTTTTTATGTGCCAATTGGCAATTTGTGTATCTTCTTTGAAGAAAAGTCCTTACAAGTCCTTTGCCAATTTTTTAATCAGGTAGTTTGCTTTTTTGTTGAATTGTGATGTTGATATTTTTTTAAAATTTTTTTAAAAATTTCAAAATATTAGGGGGGTACAAATGTTTTTGATACATGGCTTGAGTCAGGGCTGTAATGTGCCCATCACCCGAATAGTGTTCATTGTACTCGTTAGGTGGGTTTTTGCTCTTCCCCTTCCCTCCCCTCCCCCTGATTTATTTCCTATGACTTTTACTTCCCTCTGTGCACTGTGTGCCCATCATTTAGTTCCAATGTTTTAGAGTACATGTATTTATATTTTTAAAGCTAAAAGAGCAGCACATGATTATTAGTTGATTATGAAAAGTGACTTTTATCTGCTATTGATTCAAATTTTCTAATAATATTTAAAACATTGTATTCCAGATATATGTCACTTAAGTATTTTATTATTTTAAATGACATTATTTCAATATCTAAATCAAAACTAGGTCATATATGGGATGTACCTCATATTAGGTTATGTAATCACAGAGATTAGGCCTCTACTCAAGAAGGTCTTATAAACCATTCCATTTTCACTGTCAGCTTTTTCTTAAGAAAGAAGTCCTTTGGGGATGAAATTTCACATGCTTATTCATTGCATTACTTGGAAAATAAAATTCTTAGTTGTTTTGAAGGTGTATTCTTTTTTAAAAAAATTCTATTTATTGGAAGACTTTAAAAGATGTCAAGGAATAAATTGCAGACATAAGATCCTGTAGGGCACTGGGCCACTTGTTAATGAAGAACTTTGTTTAGATGTGTCAGTCAACATTATTTTCATTTTCTATTTTATGATATGTCAACAGAAACTTAACTAAGTTTTCAATATATCCCTGAGCATACTTCAGGCATATGGATGACTTATATAGTCGAAGACATCATTCTACCTTATATAAATATACTCAATGCTGTTTTCTTGCTCACAGTAGAATAAAATATTAATAATTTGGTGAGTCCCTGCAATTTTACTAGCCATTTCTTTCTAGTTATATATAACATTTAGTGAGCACCAAACCCTAAAAGACTCAGACAATTCAGTTTGAATAACCACTTAAAAGTACATATGCTTACTCAAAATAACCAAGCTACTTGATTCTCCAAAATGAAGTCGAACAATCCCCAAAGAACAGACTTTTATGAAATAGGAGGTTGCAAAGTGACTTTCATTTATATCCCTGGATAGTTTTTCCCAGAAAATTACATTTACCTGCACATTTCTCTACATAAATATTTTCTATTTTTAAGAAATGGCTAGAAACTCAATTAGGGTAATCTAAGTACTGGTTTAAGTTTGTGGGATTAATGTTTTAGATTCAATTCCATCTATAGTTGAAGCTTTGTCTAGCATTCTTCTCTCCTCTCTACTCCTACACACATTGTCAAAATAATCTGAATATTTTATAGTAAATATTAAATAAATATATGCAATATATAATAATATAATAATTTCTTTGCATGTATTTAAATACAATAAGATATAATCTATAATTATATGTAATTATCAGATATCATAATTTTTATACACATTTAAAAATACTCGTTCAATGTGTGGTACGCTGAGTATTATGTTTGGGTCACAGTAGACTATGGTCAATGAGACACAAGTGGTCCTTGTACTAATGGATATTGAAGTTTAACGAAAAAGAAAGATGATAAATGAGTGAAAAAATAAAAACACAAAGCCCCACACAAATACACCTTGACTTATGAGATGCTTCTTGACTTATAATGGGGTTACACTCTGACAAACCCACTGTAAATTGGAAAAATCTTAAGTTGGGGACTGTCTGTGTATTTTGGTAAGTGTCACAAAGAAAACAATATGCAGAGATGGAGAATAATGTCAGCAAAGAGAAAAGGTGCTCTCTTCCTCTCTTTTTGTGTTTGTGTATGTATGTTGAGGGTAAATGGTTAGGTACTTGGACCTAGTGTTTCAGAGAGGAGGCAAAGCATCAAGGGAGAATCTAAGCTAGGAAAGGACCCAAGATAACTCAAACACAGAAGGAAAGCATGAAATGAATGTAATAAGGGGAGGATGGTTTGCAAATATTTTCTCCCATTTTACAGGTTGTCTATGTACTCTGTTGGTTTCCTTCCTGTGCAGAAACTATTTAAGTAAGTCCCATTTATTTATTTTTATTGTTGTTATATTTGCCATTTGGGTCTTAGTCATAAAAGCCTTGTCTAAGCCAATGTGCAGAAGAGTTTTTCCTATGTTTTCTTCTGGAATTTTTATGGCTCAGGTTTACATTGAAGTCTTTAATACACCTGGAGTTAATTTTTGTGTATGATACAAAGACAGATAGGGGTCTTGTTTCATTCTTCTGTATGTGCCTCTCCCATTTTCCCAACACCATTTATTGAATAAGGATGCCTTTCCCCAATGTATGTTATTGTTTACTTTGTCAAACATCAGTTGATTGTAGCTATATGGTTTTATTTCTGGGTCCTCTATTCTATTCCATTGGTCTATGTGTCTACCTTTTGATAAGTACTATGCCGTTTTGGTTAGTATTGCCTTTTAGTATAATATGAAGTCAGGTAATGTGATGTGTCCAGATTTGTTCTTTTTGCATGAGATTGCTTCAGTTGTTGGGCTCTTTTTGGTTCCGTATGGAGTTTAAAATTAATTTATCTACATCTGTGAAAAATGATGTTGGTATTTTGAAGGAATTGCATTGAATCTGTAAATCACTTTGGGCAGTATAGACATTTTAACAATGTTGATTCTTTCAATCCACATGCGTGGAGTGTTTTTCCATTTGTTTGCATCATCTATGATTTCTTTCATTAGTGTTTTGTAGTTCTCCTTGTAGAGACCTTTCACCTCCTTGGTTAAGTATATTCCTAGGAATTTTTATCTTTACAGCTAATACAAAGGGTATCAAGTTCTTGATTTGATTCTCAGTTTGACTGTTATTAGTATATAGAAATGCTACTGATTTGTGTAAAGTGAGAATTTGCCAAATTTATTTATCAATTCTAGGAGTGTTTTGGTGGAGTCTTTAGGGTTTTCTAGATACAAGATCATATCATAGGCAAACAGAGACAGTTTGACCTCCTCTTTCCCGATTTGCACATTATTTCTTTCTCTTGCCTGATTGCTCTGGCTAAGACTTCTAGTACTATGTTGAATAGAAGTGGTGACAGTGACTATATATCTGACAAAGAGCTAATGTCCACAATCTACAAAGAACTCAAACAAATCAATAAGAAAAAAATAAATAACACCATTAAAAACTGGGAAAAAGACAGGAACAAAGTCTTTTCAAAAGAAGATAGACAAATGGCCAACACACTCATGAAAAAAATGCTCAGCATCACTAATCATCAGGAAAATGCAAAGTAAAACCACAATGAGATAACACCTTATCCCTATCAGAATGACCATTACTAAAAAATCAAAAAAAACAAAAAACAAAAAACCAGTAGATGTTGGCCATTTTGGTGAAAAAAGAATGCTTATACACTGTTGGTGGGAATGTAAATTTGTACAACCTCTATGGAAAACAGTATGGAGATTCCTCAAAGAAATAAAAGTAGATCTACCATTCCATCCAGCAATCACACTACTGGGTATCTACCCAAAGGAAAATAAGTCATTATATCAAAGGACACCTGCACCTGAATATTTATCACAGCACAATTCATAATTGCGAAGATATGTATCAACCTAAGTGCCCATCAATTGATGAATGGATAAAAAAAATGTGGGGTGTGTGTGTGTGTGTGTGTGTGTATAGACACATAAACATATACATACTGTGGAGTACTCTTCAGCCATTAAAAAGGAATGAAATAACACCTTTTGTAGCAATTTGGATGGAACTGGAGAACATTATCCTAAGTGAAGTATACCAGGAATGGAAAAACAAACACCACATGTTCTCATTAATCAGTGGGAGCTAAGCCATGGGCATACACAGTCATATAGTGGTGTAAAAGACATTGGAAACTAAGAAGGAGGAGGGTGGGAGGGGAGAGGGATAAAAATACGTCTATTGAATACAATGCACAGTACTCTGATGACTGGCACACTAAAAGCCCTGACTTCAACATTATTCAATTCATCCATGTAACATAAACACTTGTACCCCCTAAATATTTAGAAATGTAAAAAAGAGGGAAGGATGGGACATGGGCCATAAAAAGTTGAATCAAGGCTATGTAAACCATGGTAAGTATTTCACTTTTTATGTGATGTTCAACAGGAAAACACTGAGGCATTTATGTAAAGACATAATGCATTGTTGTACATTTAAAAAAATTATCTCGAGTGCTATTTGCAGAATAGACTAGGGGTAGAAGAGGAAATTGGAGACCAATATGGAGGCTATTTTGGTGGCATAGCCTAAGGGTTGAAATGGAACTAGAGGGAAGTAGAATGTCTATTGTTTTACCTTCACCTTTTCTGGATGAATTATATTTTGTCAGTGTTCCTCTCAAATCTGAGCACAATGAGTTCACTTCTACTTGGGATGTAGAGGCTACAGAGAATGTCATTTTCTCCCTACCAATGAGAAAAAAGCTAGATAAGTTGCAAAATTATCACTGTCTGTTTTAATCTATCATAGAGTTGAGGCTGCAAGACGAGATGACCTGAATTCCATTAAGACCTTTGGAGGAGAGTAGAACACAAAAACTCTTTAACTTTTGGTGGAACAAGGAAGAAGAGGTGACAGTCATAATTATGAAGTTTCAGAGCAAATAACTGAAACTTTAATGACTTGTTAAAGGCTGAGTATGTGGTAGCATGACAGTTTGAATCCATGGGAGCCCCAGACATGAGTGTCTGTACCTCCTCATCAATCTCTTTCATGGTCCTTTACTGGATATACGTGAGAAAAATCAGGAGCAGGGCAGAAGACCTCAGAGAGGCCCCTCTGGTGGCACAGGTGATAACACTACCTAGTGGCAGTCTGCCAGTGGTGAGCCAGCATGAAATCCACTGGCATTCTGGAAGCTTCTCTTATGTGAAGCAAAATTATTGGCAAGAAGGGGCAGGAAATGCTTTTGCTTCCCCTAGTAACACTAAAAGGGTAGGTACCACTGAAGAAGAAATAAAAGTAAAAGTTATCTGTCATTGAAGAGAGAGGAGACCCATTCAAGCCCAGAGTCTTACACGGATAGAAATCATAGTTCTACTGCCTCTGGGAGAAGAGCAAAATGCTACTCATGCCTAAGATACTCATGAAGTAAAAGCATTTTAGCATAAAGGAAGAGGGTAAGCAATACTCAGAAAAGTTTATTTCTGAAGCTTAAATGCATAGGACATGCTTAAGACTAAAGTTAAAGCAGTAAAGTTGAAAAAAATCCTCTGCTCCACTGTAGTCCTTGAACTGAGGAGTAGAGGATGGGCAAGAACATGAAGAGGCACCTCCTTTCTTGTACAGGCGGACGGGGACTGTAGCAAGTTTAGGGTAGAGCAGTAACACTGAGGACAACTCTCCAGCACTCTTCACCATAGTCTAACCCCATGGTAGCAGCAGTCCCGGGGTGGAGCAATTTGACATCTGAGGTGCACTGAATGTTACGATGGCAATGATAAAACCCAAACCTGGCACCACTATTTACTAGTTCAATTTAAATCCTCCTCTCCTCTGCCTCCAGTGCACACATACACACTAACAACCTGACAGACAAAGAGGCATGCACATTTCTGGGTATAAATAGTGTTTACATCAATCTCTAGTGTTCTTGTGTATAGCATTCAATCAAAACTTGTGAGGCATGTAAAAAAGCAAGAAAAAGAAACAAGCCATTGTCAAAAAATAAAGCAACCAACAGAACCAGACCCAGAGATGGCCCAGATATTAGAATATTCAGGTAGACACTTTAAAATAATTATGATTAATATTTTAAAGTATCTAGTGGAAAATGTATGCATGAAGACATGGGAAACTTTGGCAGACAGATGCAAACTATAATTAAGTGTCAAGTAGAAACACCAGAAATGAAAAATGTGCTGTCAGAGATGAAGAATTTCTTCAATAGGCTTATCAGCAGACTGAATGCAGAAAAGAAAAAAAAATCAGTAAACTTTAGAATATATCAATAGAAATTATCCAAAGCAAAACAAAAGGGGGAAAAAAAGTAGGAAAAGAGCAACTAAAAGCTGTTAGGAAATACATAATGATCTCATATAAAGGAAATTTGAGTTATGGAAAGAGAGAAGAAAGAAATCAGGGCAAAAGAAATATTAGAAGAGATAATAGCCAATAATTCACAAAAATTAACAAAAAACAATGAGTCCCAGATCCAAGAAGCTTAGAGAAAAACATACCTATGCATATCCTCATCAGAGGAGAACTTATTGTGGGCTGAACTGAATCCTCCAAAAATTTATATGTTGAAGCCATAACCTCCAATACTTTAGAATGCAACTGCATTTGCAGACAGGATCTTTACAGGGGTAATTAAGTTAAAATGACATCATTAGAGTGAGCACTAATCCAATATGATTGGTGTCCTTATAAGGACAGAAAATTTGGGCTCAGAGATAACAGAGGAAAAATGATGTGAAGAAACAGAAGGAAGATGGCCAACTGCAAGGAGAGAGAGAGAGGAGAGAGGCCTGGAACAGGTCCTTGCCTCAAGGCCTTCGAAGGGAATCAACTCTACGCACACCTTGATCTCATACTTCTAGCCTCCAGAACCGTGAAAAAGTAGATTTCTGTTATTTAAGCCTCCTAGTCTGTGATACTTTGTTGTGGCAACCCTAGAAAGCAAATATAATGCTGAAAACCAAAAATAACAAGATAATTCTGAAGGCAGCCCATGAAAACAAAGATGTGTTTCATAAAAGAAACAAACAAAAAACAATGAGGGCGGATTTCTCATCAGAATCTTTGCATAACAGAAAACGATGGTGCAATAACTTTAAAGTACTAAGACAAACATCCAAAAGACCTGTCTTCCCAGAATTCTACATCCAGCAAAAATATCTTTCAAAAATGGAGCCAAAATAAACATATTTTTAAACAAACAAAAGCTGAAAGAATTCATTATCAGCAGGTATATACTATCAGATATGTTAGAGGAAATTATTAAATTAAAGGAAATGTGAAAGACAAAAATTTAGGTCTATGCAAAGAAATAAAGAGCACATAGAATGTAAAAGTGTAAATATGAAATATTTTTTCCTTCTTTTAGTAGCTTTAAAATATAATTGGTTGTCTAAAAACTGTAGCATTTAAACGTATGCAAAACTAAAAATGCATGAACACAAAGGATGAAAGAACCAAAGTGGAAAGATACTGCTGTAGGGTTCTTGTGCAAAGTAGCATAATATTATGTGAAGGTTGTCTAGAATAAGTTAGAGAAGACACAAATTACCAGTATCAGGAAGTAATGAGAGGACATTACTATAGATACTACAGATATTAAAATGATAATAAACAAATATTATTACAAAATTTATACCCATAAATTTGACAACTTATATATAATGGACAAATTTGTTGAAAAGCACAAACTATTAAAACTTATTCGAGAAGAAATAGATGAACTGAATAACCCTCTATCTATTAAGAAAACTAAATTTGTAGTCAGAAGCTTTACCCAAAGAAATTTTAAGCCCAAATAACTTCATTTCACCAAACAGTTAAGGAAGAAATAATACTAATTCTATACAAAGTATATAGAAAATTTCAAAGAATCTGTTAATACAAAATGACTGCCAGAACTAAGAATGGAATTTATGAGGTAACAGGATACAAGGGTAATATGTATTTAAAAATCAATTGCACCTCTATATACTAGCAACTAACAATTACAAATTGAAATTTTAAAACTATCATTTATAATTACATTAAAATATGAAGTACTTAGGGATATATTTAGCACAATTCATGCAAATCCTTTACACTGAAAGTTATAAAATTTGCTGAAAGAAATTAAATAAGACTTAAATACATGGAGAATTAATAGATCACTGGTCAATATTATTTGTTGCCAATTTCCTCCAAATTGGTCTAAATACCTATCACAATCCGAATCAAAATTCCACCAAGTTTTTTGTTGTAGGTATTGACAGAGTCATTTTAAAATTTATGTGGAAATGTAAAAGGCCTAGAATAATCAAAATAATTTTGAAAAAGGAAAACAAAGTTGGAGAACTCATCAAAACAATGTGCTATTGCTGTAAGAATAGACATATGGATCAAAGGAACAGAATAGACAGAACAACACACAGAACCACACAAGGTACGTTTGTGATTTACTTTCAGTAAAAATCCTTCATTGCTTTTTAATGCTTCATTCATTGTGTATAAATTTTATATACTTAAATGGATTGTGAGATCATGGAGGATATATACTATTGTTTTGTATTTCTTATATTTACCTACAATGTATTGTTTTACCATTAAAAATTCTGTTTCAGGCTGGGCGCAGTGGCTCATGCCTGTAATCCTAGCACTCTGGGAGGCCGAGGCGGGTAGATCACTCAAGGTCAGGAGTTCGAGACCAGCCTGAGCAAGAGCGAGACCCCGTCTCTACTAAAAAATAGAAAGAAATGATCTGGACAACTAAAAAAAAAAAAAGTATATATATATATGTATAAAATTAGCCGGGCATGGTGGCGCATGCCTGTAGTCCCAGCTACTTGGGAGGCTGAGGCAGAAGGATTGCTTGAGCCCAGGAGTTTGAGGTTGCTGTGAGCTAGGCTGACGCCACGGCACTCTAGCCTGGGCAACAGAGCAAGACTCTGTCTTCAAAAAAAAAAAGAAAAAAATTCTGTTTCATAAAGTTCAACTTCCTTTCCAGTATTCTCAGTACTTCCTCAGCCTACTTTAACCATCTTGTTGACAGCAAATCATCTGAAATACAATAGGTGATCAGTAATATTTGTAAAATTAATAAATAAATAAAAATTGAGTCTTTTCGATATAGTTTTTTTCTACTTTTTTATGTAAAAAGCAAGTGAACTAGCCAACCTCATAAAAGCACTCTATATCAACTACACAGCATTCATTAACTTTTCTAATAAGAATTTACTGAGGCTGCAGAAATGTTAGTTGGCAGATAAAGACAATTGTAGAAGTTGAAAAATGAATTGCTGTATTTCAATGTTTATTCCCACTCGACGTATTGCCTTCTAAGCTTTCTTTCTTTCTTTCTTTCTTTTTCTCTTTCTTTCTTTCTTTCTTTCTTTCTTTCTTTCTTTCTTTCTTTCTTTCTTTCTTTCTTTTTTTTCAAAGCATGATCTTAAAGACATGTTTAAGTTAATACATATAATGCAGGGTTCCTACGCTGTATTGGCTCATGTTGGTAGCCCTCTGAGCCCTAGATACATGCACACAGGTTGCAAGTTAAAAGCTACAGAGTGAAATTTGGTTTGGATCCTCTTCTTTTTTTTAGCTTTTCTGTTATTTTTTTCTACTTACATGTATTCCTGTGAATAAATCTTTGTTAACCCTATAAACAAATTTACGGAGCACCTAATATAATCCAGACAATGTTTTAAATGGTTGAAGCACAAAGCATTGTAACACTTCTTATCATTGCCTTATATGGTGGAACAGTCCAATCCCTACAATTTACATTTGAAATTTTATTTCCTTAATATTTAACGATAATGCCTATTTGGTTTAATGGATATATGCCCTTGATTATTACATTACTCACCATGTGGATTTCTCTTGAGTGAAGTACAGTAGATACCTCTGAAACAAACAAGTAACATGTTATGTATACGTATGCATAAATGTTGGGTATGTATGCATTTGTATGTATACAAAAAGTTAATTTGTTTATTTCTGCCTAAACTGTTTAGAGACTAAAGTTACTATAGACTTGTGATGAAAACGTAAATAAAATTTGCTAAAATTACATCGATGATACAAACATAATACTGCTCTTTTAATGTAATTGTGTTCTTAAAAGTTGATAAAGAATTCAAAAAGGTTTATATTGTTATATTTTTCAAATTATTCTCAAAGTACTTTTATTCCCTAATTATCAGGCACGAGTCACATTTATAAAAGTGACTTGAGGAATTTAAAGTAAAACAGAGAAAGCATTTGCAAATATTTACCCATTTGCAATTTCCTGTCAATCTTATCCCAAAATACATTTTAAAATAACCACAATTATACTAACATTTTTCAGCAGGAAAAAAGAAAGAGATTGAGATTTCATATGTTTGAAAACCAGTTTAAAAATAGGTGATGGTGGCTCCATATTATCCACATGCAAAAGAGAAAATATATTGTTTCATAAATTGGGAAAATACATTATTCATCGATTTCTATAAAATTGGATCTACAATTTAAAATTTATTTATTGGGGACTCTTTTTTCCAATATTCAATTCAATAAATATTACTGAACATCTGTCTTGTGCCAGAATTGTTCCAGGGGTTTAAGATACATTAATGAAAAAAATAAAGATTCCAACCCATGTGAAGCTTATATTGTAGCAAGGAAGGAAAAAAAATTAGTGATAATTAAAATAAAGAACACAAACACATTAGAAGGTAATACTTGCTATGGAAAGAAAAATGAGAGCAGGGGAGTGCTGAGCTTGCTGGTTGCAACTTTAAACAGGATGATCAGGGAATATTGTATTCAGAAGGTGCAGGAAGTGGCCATGCATATGTCTGATGGAAGAGCAGGCCAGGCGAAGCAAAGAGCCTGTGCAAATGTCCTAAGACAGTGTGGTGCCTGAGTGTCTGGAGTGTTCACAGGGGAGGCCAATGTGGCTGGAGCAGAGTGACCAAAAAGGAAAGCAGTGAAAAACGATGAGATGGGGGAAGGGAGCAGCAGGGAGGTAAGAGGAGAGGAGGCATTAATCCTTCAGGGCCTTTTAGGCAGTTGTAAGGTCTATACGTTTTTTTGTGAGTGAAATGAGTCAATAATTCTTCTCATATGCAAGGAAAATAACAAGGACTGCCCAGGAAATAGCCTCTCCCCCTCTGAATGCCCAGCAAGGACATCTACCCTGACTTTTCCAGGAAGCCTCTGGGCTCACCCCAGTCCTCCTTTGCACTTATGGTATTTCCTTTCTGTATCACTTGACTAGCCAGGCACTCAGAGAACTCCCATTACACCTTTACTTTACACATTTATTTAGCATTGTCTTTAAATCTCTACATACATTGTATTCATATATCTCTTGAAGGTAGTGAATTCGTAATCTTCCTAGTTGCCTTGCACAAAGAAGTCAATGACAGGTACTCTTGACTTTATATTGATGTCAATTTCCACACTATAAGAGATATCTTACCTAGAACAAACAACAAAAAGAAATGTGCCATCATCTTGAAATATGTACCTAACAAAAAGCAATATGGCACTTTTAATTTTTTCTCTGGTATAAGCAACATTTTCATGTTGTTTCTAATTATCGAACTTTTTGTGAAATGAAAATACTTTGTTAACCAGGTTCCCTTTAATTACATTGCTTAATGGGCTGCTAAGTCTCACATTCCGTATTGATCCTAGTTCTTCCTTCAAATGTGATACTTGCTTTCTAAATAGCTATGCTTTTAGTTAAGATATAATCCAATATTCTGATACTTTGTCTACTATATCTTTCATATGAAGTTTTATATGTTTGACTACTCCATTTTCCTCAATCATACATCTTTTCACAGAGTTTGATATTTTTGTTTCAATGAGAAATTGGTGAAAATCAAGTTATCAACATGATTTGTTGTTCTGCTATGGGTGCATCGTATTAGGAGATTCAATTATATGTCAGTTCTATGTCTCCATCATAGTTTTTCTCACACAACATCCTATATTTGGAGAGTCATTCATGGCCCATTGGGAAAGGTTAGAGCTATAATTAGACCTTTTCTCTAGACACTTGAGCAATGGAATGCATGAAGGTTAGTAACAGCTTCCCATTAATTGCTCCCTTGTGATTTTACAGTAAAGCCGTTAACTTATGTACTGGGGCTGCTACCCATAGCATCCTTGCACTGACATTTGAAGCGGTGATTATAATGTCATTGCTTTCCAATACTTCATTGTTATTCAGGGGACACATCCTATGTCTTTTCCCTCATACTGCAGGGATCACAAATTCAGATACACAAAAAAATCATCTCTGTTTCTTTATCATCAGAACAGGTCCTTTGAAAGTAGATTTTTTCTGAAGACAGTGTGCACACTGGACTCTGTTCAGCAGAGTGTCACTGTCTTGTCTTTCAAACTAATGGGAACAAAGCAGAATCATTCTTTATGTGCAAAGTAGTGCACCCCAAGGGCAAAACATCTATCAGTATGAAAAATAGTCAAGTAACAACCAAGAAATTGTGTTTTGTGGAAGCTCGTGGGTTTGATTGTGTGCTTGAGCCAGCACACTGCCATGTTAGTTTTCTCAAATCTTCGAACTTAATAGTTTCTTATTCAAATGTCTTTCTTATCATTTATGTTGCCCGAATCCAACTACTCAGTTTGTCCTGTCAGTACTTGCCTGTAACTCAACTAAGACTGAGATTTACTGGGCTAGAGAGCACAATTATCCTCCTGTCTCAAAAATAAATTACAACTCCAAAGCCCTGCTCTTTCTTCATCCTGCTCATTCATTTTTTAAAAAATTTTTTACCATGTGTATTATAAAGATATCATGTTTTAATGAAGGATATAACCTACACCTGCCTTTACTCGTCTCCTTACTATCTCTTAATGAATGTGTATGTATGTGAAGACAAATACATACTATATGATATATATGTGCATGTGTGTATATACATGACTTGATTCATTTCATTTAACAGATTCATACTGCAGTTCTGTAGCATGAGGTGCCCTGATATCATTTCATTTCTTATTGTCAAGACCATTTCAGACATTTTCTCTTAAAAAAAGGGGAAAAAAGACTTTTATATGTACTGTACCTTAATGTAGATATCTGATATATTGCATTCTTGTGAAAAAAAATTACTTTTCTGCCACTAGAAGTGGCTGAAGAGTAGTTGCAAAATTGAAATGATCATGAAATAACTCTGTAGTTTGGGGCCAAGGAAACTTAGAAGGATTATTAAACAGCTGAAAAACCAGACTAGAGGGGAAAGTTACCGAGAAGTGAGATTATTAAAGGCATAGAAGTTGGAATGGACACTATATTTAAATTTATAAAAAGTTAGAATTAAAATTAAAAATAAAATCACTCATCGATGGCTATAGGACAGAAGAAAATAGGCATAGAGTTCCTAGACTGATGTAAAATTTTTCCTAGGGGTCGCGATTTAAAGCATTGAAATTTTAAGTTTAATTAATGATATTTTGAAGATGATTACTTTGTCGAAATTATTTTAAAAACTTATCTCATGGTTGTAAGACAAACTAAATATATTCCTTTAGTCATAAATGTATCTTTTATGTCAGTGTTAGGGTTCATGAAAGAAATTGATTTTAGAGTTCCTGGGGACAAAGAGATAGGGGTTGTGGATGACTGCTGGGCGTGGGAATATGGACGTATGTGTCACAGACCCCTGTGACATAGAGGCTGAAGAGGGCTGTCAGGGGCATGCAGATAGCGGGGTGAAGGGGATAAACCTGTCATCAAGAAAATGCAGATCAAAGAGGATTGATTATTGGGGTTGGGCCATCAAGAGACTGAGGTGGGGGATGCAAGAGTTTTAAAAGGTGTGAAATGAAAATAGGCAAGAGAGTCTAAGAGTCTGGGAATTTTGTGGTGTATTTCATTAATTTCTGGTCACTGCTCCGTGCTTGTTCAAGTAATGCAATAGGAGGATGGAGCCTTATGCACAAATGCAGTTTCTAAAGGAAAAACACAAGGCGAATTGAGATTGAAGCACAGACTCTTAGAAGGAATGTTTTGAAATGAGGGCTCAGGGGTGCGACAGAGCAAGTCTAGAAATTAGAATAGTCCCTGCAAGATGGGCCCCTCGGATCTTCAGAACTTGAGAGAACAGCTCTCGTTTCTTCCATGAAAGGATAGATTCAGAAGATGAAATGATAATAAAGTATTTGAGGGTGGATGTGAAAGGCTAACATTCTTTCATCTAATGTGTATTTATTGATCTTCTACTCTAAGTGCGAATTGCTGTTCTAGGTGCTTGGGATTGATTCACCAGTGAATAATAGATAAGACAAAGAATTCTGCCCATCTGGAGCTTGTATTCAGTGTGAGTAGCATAAGATAATGAGCAAGCATAATGCAAGCAAGATCAATTGCATAGTATATAGAAGGTAGTGAATGGTGTTGAAAACAGAAAAGTAAAGCAGGTGGAAGGGATGGGCAGTACCAGGTGGATTGTTGGGTCTCTGTATTAAACGGAGTCCTGAGCAGGCGTCATGGACAAGGTGTGATATGAGCAAGGACTTACAAGAGTTAAGGGAGGTTAAGATATAGACATTTATGGGAAGAGCATTCCAGGCAGAAGGAACAGCCAGTACAAAGGCTTTAAGGTAGGCGTCTCTTTAAAGAATTGCAAGTTAAGTGTGGCTTTTGCCAAATGAGCTAAAGGAAGAGAAGTAGGAGACAACGGTAGAGATACAGGTACTTTCTCGAAAGTTCTAACCCAAGTTGATCTCTCTACTATTGAACTATCAGAGAAACATCAAAGAATAAAAATTTTTAAAATAAAAAAATTCACTGTTAAACCAGAAAATAATTTTTTAAAATCATAATTACCTAGCTAATGTTATGTTACAGCTTATTCCACAAAGGTATGAGAATAGAACATTTTTTAGATTCTAACAAGCAATTGAATTAAGAGATGCACCTCTAAACTTATGTTGACTTTCACTGGTTTACACACATAGAGACTTTGACTTCCTCATATTTAAATCCTGGATTCGATGCTTTATACTCTATAAAACACATTTTTAATAATAATTATTCTCCCTAAGCTTTCCCTTTGCTATATACCTCATTTTACTGTATTTCCCATTTATAAAATAGCATGGTTTATTTTCTCTCTCAGATGTGTTGAAAATGCAATTTTCTTTATTTCCTATAACTCAATTCATTTTGCCATTGAATCACTACATTATTATTATTGATGGTTGGGGAAAAAAAAATATATATATATTTTAAAATACTGTAATACTATACCTCCAATATTTTATGTAAGTATTTGAAATCAGGCTTCTTTCCTTTCTTCTTTCTCCCAAGGGGTAGATGAGACTTGAGACTTACATACTGTCTCTGTTTTTTCCAGATAGCATGTGCTATTGTCTCAGCTGCTGGTTAAACTTGTAGCCAGTTATCTCCACTAAGTAGCTGAAATACTTTGGATATTTGTCCTTTGCAAATCTCACTTTAAAATTGGACCCCCAATGTTGGAGGTGGGGCCTAGTGGGAGGTGTTTGGGTCATGGGAGGTGATCCTTCATGAATGGCTTGGTGCTGTCTTTGCAGTAATGAGTGACCTCTCCCTCTATTAGTTCTCCTGAGGACTGATTGTTAAAAAGAGCCTGGCACCTCCCTTCCCTCTCTTGCTTTCTTCCTCTTGCCATTTGTTGCCTGCTCCCCCTCACCTTCCGCAATGAGTGTGAGTTTCTTGAGGCCCTCACCAGAAGCAGATGCTGGTGCCATGGCTTCTTGCACAGCCTGCGGAACCGTGAGACAAATAAACCTGTCTTGTTTACAAATTTCCCAGCCTTGGGTATTCCTTTATACCAATGCAAAATGGGCTAAGACAGGAGTTCATCCATCAACCTGGGCTACCAAGGTCTCCATCTTCACTCCTGTTGAAGGTGCTTCCCACCTTCAAGGAACAGCTGGGAAAAAGCCACCTCTTTTGGGATTCGGGTTTTATTTTCTATCCCATCACCGTCCTGGGGTTTAAAGTCCAAGAAGGAGGAGCAGGGAGAGGCCTCGCACTCACATCACAAATCACAATCTTATTATTTCCTTTTCTCTCCCCATCACTTTCTTACCACCAGTTTTGCTCCCCACCTGTCCCAGCAAGGGTTTTTTAGCTCCTCACGGGAGAGATGAAGCAGCAAGTACTTACTTAATCTTCCTTAGTCTATATTACTAGAAAAACACTGTTTTCTTGGTTGCCAACCTTTAGTTCTTGATATTTAAAGGGAAGATTTTAGAATTTATCTCAGTTAAATTTTGGTTCTTGCAAATAAAAGCTTTGGCTATCACCACCATTGTGGCTGAAATTATTTTTAATGTTCATTTTGCAATTCAACCTTGAAATTGTAATCACCCAGCCACTGGATCTTCAATTTTAAAGAGGGAAGGACTATGGTGCAGCAGGATAATCCTCCATAAAACACATATTTGGCTGAATGCTATGTTTATTGTCAGTGCTTAATAATCATTATTTGTTGCACTCAAATGTATTTCTAAGAAATGTAAGGCCTTATATTCAACCTAAGAAAGTTGAATGTTCCTGAACAAATGGGAGGTTAGATTGTCACTTTCTCTTTCCGGATCATTCTGAGATGGGACGTTTGCAAGGATATAACTCTCTGGTATGTGGTAAATGCTTAACAAGGATAGATAAATGGTCTCATCTTCCTTTGGTTAAGATACTCAATGGTCTATACACCAGAGTTCCAAAATAAATTATTTCTTTCAAGTCAATGAGGTAGGAAAAGAACTGTAGGCTGGGATGGGGGCAGAAGAACTGATATAGAATTCTGTTTTTCTCATTAGAAGCTATAGAATTCTAGGATATTTTTATGGAAAGCCTCAGTTTTATCACTTTAAAATGGGAATATAAAATGAATATGATAGCTATTTGTGGGATTGTCTAAGATGATATATTTGAAAGTTATTTTTGAATATTTTATAATACCTTATGCAACTATAAGTTGCTATTATTAATAATAAAAATAATTATTAGGAAAGACAGAACTTAAAAAAATCAAGTTAGGAGTTTTATTATCTCAGATGTGAGCTTCTTATGATAGCCTTGTGAATTGCATGCTTTGAAAGGACTTTAGCTATCTCAATTGAGGATCTACTGTGTCCTTAGTACTCTGCTGTACTTGTCAACTCAAAGGTACACCGTAAAAATGGTGCTTTTCTCTTATAGACAAATAGTAATTTTAGACTGTAATAACTCAAAGAGGAAGACTGAATAATACACAATATCCTATTCTAGAAAAAAGTTAATTTATTTGTACTTGAGTTATAGGAATTGTGTATCAATAAACAATTGAAGTAATATTGACGTCTTTAAAAATTTCTTTATGAAAATCTGACAACTTTACTAACATATGTTGCTATCTCACTTATTGATTCTATCAAGTATTTACATAGCTTTTCTAAAATAAGTTGGAACGAATGCTACAGAATAATTATAGCATATATTTCTTGGTTCAGGTAATTGAGTAACAGAGTGCCATAATAACTTGGTGAATTAAGAGAAGGGTATGATAGTTAAACTCTGATCTTTGCTTTTAAAAGAAAAGTTTTACATAATATTATGCATCATTTTACATCTTTTTCCCTATTTCGTATTGCAGAATTTTCAAATGACTTTTAATTGTAAAGTTACATATAGCTTTGGAAAATATTGTTTTAATAAAATAATTTAAAATGCAGCACATGTGACTAGTTTAAAAATAATTAAACCCTACTGAAGGTGCGAAAATTTACCTCCATTCCACCTCTCCCTAGGATCATTTTTCAGGGATAACCATGTTTTTGTTATTTATTTAGCTCTTCTGTTGAATATAAACATAATTCTGAACTGCTTTTATCTCTATTTCTTGATTAATCAACTCTAGACATTTAGTCTACCTCTCACCTCCTTTACCAACCTATCTTACAGGTTTTCTGTTAGTCATGGTTCTCCAGACAAACAGAACAGAATAGAAAGATAGACGGATAGATAGTAGGAAACTGGCTCATGTAATTACGGAGGCTGAGAAGTCATAAGATCTGCAATTGGCAAGCTGGACCCAGGAGAGCCAATAGTTCCATTCCAAATGCCAATAGGCTGGAGACCCCTAATGAGCCAATGTTTCAGATCAAGTTTGAAGGCAGAAAAAGACCAATGTCCCAGCTCAAGGCAGTCAGACAGGAGGAATTCCCTGTTACTCAGCCTTTTTGCTCTATTCAGGCTATCAGCTGATTGGATGAGGGCCACCCACATTAGGGAGGACAATCAGTTGAC
>RJWJ010000253.1:21980-270932 GCA_004363605.1 Indri indri
TTTTTTTTTTTTTTTTTTTTTTTTTTTTTTTTTTGAGACAGAGTCTCACTTTGTTGCCCTGGCTAGAGTGAGTGCCGTGGCATCAGCCTAGCTCACAGCAACCTCAAACTCCTGGGCTTAAGCAATCCTTTTGCCTCAGCCTCCCGAGTAGCTGGGACTATAGGCATGCACCACCATGACTGGCTAATTTTTATATATATATATATTTTTAGTTGTTCAGCTAATTTCTTTCTATTTTTTAGTAGAGACGGGGTCTTGCTCTTGCTCAGGCTGGTCTCGAATCCTTGAGCTCAAACAATCCGCCTGCCTCGGCCTCCCATGGTTCTAGGATTACAGGAGTGAGCCACCACGCCTGGCCTAACCTCTATTTCTTTACCTACCTACACTAAATGCACATTAGTGACTCTTACTGTGTTGAGTACACTGCTGAATTTACTGTTCTGTCCAACACTTACTCTCCCTCTCACCCACACTTCTGTCAGCCATGCCATTGTTTCTCTTTTGCCTCATCAGAGTTTGTTACTTTTACATTTTGTTCTGTAACTATAAGTCAGTCTCCCAGGATATTGCAGTAGATCTGTCCTCTGGATGCATATTAATTACCTGAAGGTATTAAAAAAACTTGATGCCATGCCCCACTCCAGACAAATTAAATCAGAATCTGTGGTATTGAGGTTGTGAATTACTATTTTTATAAGACATCTGAACAATTCTAATGTGCTACCAGCATTGAGTATTATGTTATATATTGATTGATCCTGAATAATGACTGCTATAAGACAAGGAAGGATACATAATTAAAACCAATAGCATTTATAATATCATGTTTATACAAATATTATTAACTAGAATACCAAATGGGACATGTGTGTGTGTGTTTGTGTGTGTGTGATTATTCTAGAACAGGAAACATTCTCTTATTTTACTAATCCTGTGTAGCGCAAGTGATACTATATCAAATGTCAAGTTTATATTCAAATGGGTTCTTTTCTCTTATACTTCATCAGTTAAGTAAAGTCCAGCCATAGTATATTTTGGGTTATGTTTATCTCATGGTTTATTGTTTCTCTTCACCTCCACAATTTCTTATTCTTTCTTTTTCTATTGATAGAAGAAACATGTATCTTCCTTATAGTTTGAAACTCTTCCAAGTTTTCAGTCATACAAATTGTAGAATGTAATCTACCTACTTCTTAGATTCATTATTTGTGTAATTTTTTAAAGAAAAGATAAATATGTAAACCCCCATTTTTTTTTTTTTGCTTTTGTAATTGATTGTATATTTCGGTAGTTTTCTTTATTCAAATCATTTTCCCTTAAAACTTTTTAGAAAATTAATCTCACTAAAATTTCTTCATTTACCCTGTTTCACCCCCAACTGGTATAACACCAACTGGATATATTCAGTTTTAACATTAACCACTTGGAATTGGTGTAGACTCCTCAGGTCAAGGGCAAAGTCTTCCATGAGACTTCCCTCACTTCAGCCTCCAGCCACAACTCTCAGGGTATGCCCAGGTCACCCGTACTTCTGGCTACAAATTTGGGGATTCCTATGAAAACTTCAGGTTTGATAATTCACTAGAATGACTAACAGAACTCAGGAAAGTGCTAACTTGCGATTAAAATTTTGTGTGAAGGATATACCTAGAACAAGGTCTGAGAGAGAAAGCAGAGATTCTGTGCCCTCTTGTGGAACCAGGGCAAGTCTTGCTCCTTGCACAGTGATATGTTCACCAACTAGGAAGCCCCCCTAAGCTTCCCAGCCAGAGTTTTTATTGGGGTTTCATTATGTAGTTATTATTGATTAAATCATTGGCTGCCTGACTGAATGCAATCTCCAGCCTCCCTCCCCTGCTTGGAGGTCAGGTTGCTAAAATGTCCCAACCCTTTAATCATGTCCCTGGTCTCTCTGGGACCAAGCCCCCATCCTCCATCCTGAAGCTATCTAGAGGTCCACCGTGAGTGACCTCATTAGCATAGCAAATAAACTCCTATCACTCAGAAAATTTAAAGAGTTTTTGAAGTTCTGTGCCAGAAAACCAGGACAAAAACTAGGAAAATTATTTATGATACCACACCATTCAACATGGTGGGTAGATGTGGTAGAGAGAGGGAGAGCAGCACATGCCTGAACATGGGCATGCAGCCCAATTTTGTGCTGTAAGCACTATGGTGGCATGGTCCCCATGGAACTGTGCATTCCACTATTCTAATTTATTAGCAATAAAAAATATAAAATAAGAGGTTCATTGTCCAATATCTTTACCTTCTTATCATTCTTTTAAAATTTTTCCAGTGGTTCTTGTAACTATGCCTAGAGTACTATAGTAAATTTGTTAAACTTTATATTTTCCTGATGCCTCAACATTCCCACAAATTGGCTGTGAACAGCCTCCCAGGCAACCAGGTGCACTGGGAGGGTGCACTGTGAGAAGGCTGGCCCCTGCCACAGTTCCCCTTCCTGACTGTGACCTAGTGACTTTCAAATGCAGCTGTAAAATCCCGTCATGCCTTTTGCCTGTGCATTCCACCCTGACCCCTAATAAGGGCACTTGCTCAGAAGTCTTCTCTCTCTCTGTCTCTTTCTTTCTCTCTGCCTTTCTCTCTCTCTCTCTCTCTCTCTCTCTCTCTCTCTCTCTCTCTCTCTCTGTCTTTATCCCTCTGTCTCTCTCAGCTCCTCACCTGCTTAGCTGAGCTCAATCCCTGGGAGTTCCTTCCCTATGGCCTCCTGCATGGCGTGCTGTGCCTTCTGCTTCTAGGACGTGTGAGTATAAGAAATCCTTTAATTGCATATTCCTTTCTGAGTGCAATTCCTGCAGCTGTGTTGGAATGATCCTTAAAGACCCCACAAAAGGAACTTACTGCCCCATTTACAACACAACAAGCCCACTTCAGTCCGAGGCTTCTCTCCTTCTATAGCATGACTAAGTTGTGAAAATTAACTGGACAATCCAGACTTCAGTATAGTAAATTTTCTGGTATTTTAACACATATAGTTTGCAATAAAAGGAATGAAGTTCATATATATCAACCAGCTAATAATAATAATTATTATTATTAAAATAATAACTGATATTTACTGAGGGCTTACTATGACTATGTACCATGCTTC
Organism: Indri indri; assembly: GCA_004363605.1. NCBI lineage: Eukaryota > Metazoa > Chordata > Mammalia > Primates > Indriidae > Indri > Indri indri. The sequence goes on from RJWJ010000253.1 coordinate 25,096, forward strand.
CTTTGAAACATTTCATTTACCTATCACAACAAACACCTGAGATAGATACCAATATTATTTACATTTCAAAGAAACTGAGGCCTGGAGATGTTAAGTAACTTGCTTACCTTCACACAGTAAATGATAGTCCTAAATAGAATTTGGACCTAGGCCTGTATAACTTTAAAGCATGCTCTTAACTGCAATGACATATCGGTCACTTGTCTCTGTGATATTTGGGCTAGCCGACAAAGTGAGGGTTACGGGTAATAATGAATGCTGAAGACACATGGAGGAATACATAATTATATATTTTTTCAGAATATTTCAAAGTATGGCACTGTTCAACCATTGTCTCGAAACAACCTTAACACGTAGTTATTGTTAGTTACTTGGTCTCTTATTTTAAAGAAAGTATCCATATATCTGTTATTTTTCTGTCTGCACTATAGACTTTCCTTGGTGACAGTTCAGTGATGACTTGGGAACATTTAGCAATCTTTATGTTTAATATCTAGAACCCACATAGCCTACATTTAAAAAAAAAATCAGAATTGTGGCAATAAAGTAAGTATGCAGCTAGTCAGAATAACTAGTGCTGTAGGCAATTTGTGTATCTAACTGGAGAGCTGTTATCACAAAGTATCTTACTGAACTTGAAAATGTTATAGATGGGTTTTGGAGGTTATCACACTCAGCTTCTTCATCTTGCCTGAGTTCATGCAATTTGTGCCTATGTAGAACAAAGGATAGAATGGAAGAAAAATGGTTCCATATGCTTGCTGGTTCACAATGGTGGGCATTTGATTTATTCAATCTTTGTACTTTTATCAGAGTTCTGCCAACCATCTGTGTGTTAGTATCAGCCCGGGTCGCATTTTCTATATATTTTATAATCTGCCCAGCTTCTGAGAAATTATTGCCATTTCCTTCTTCCTACAATCAAAATGTCAGTGCCTCCCACCAAATAGGTTTTGCTCCTTGACTGTGAACATGCAGGCCCATAAAAAAAACTCATGTGAATCAAGTTTATAGGGACAGAGCAGTGGCCTTATTTTATATAAAAATACAACAGCCATTTTTTAATAGATAAAAACAACCCTTTTCAAAGGAAAGAGCATAGTGTTTTATTCTATAGACAGATTACTTACTACAAATTCCGGTAGACACAGAGGGATCACTTTGTGTAAAGTAGGAAAATCTTTCCTATCATAAAGAGTATAAGATTATAAACAATTATATGCTAATCCTGCATAGCATTGGTAAGTATAATCACCTAGCATAAATGCCATTTTATTAATTCCTTCTAGACACGTCTCTGTTTCCATCATGTTTAATGTTATCTCACTTTGTTGTGAATGAAGCTGAAGCCAGTGGAGAGAAACCAAGCCAAGCTGTCTTCCCTGTTCTCCTGACCTCATGGATGCTCAGCTTTGATAGAGCCCTCACAGAGGAGCATGGCTTAGAAATACCTTGACCACCTCGAAAAAGAGGATTTTCAGAAACTGGCAGTGACTATTCAAATATTTTTAGGGCACTCAGAACCCAATTAGAGTAATTGAAGTTAGGCAAGTTAATGAAAAGACTGGATTCAATCTACTTGCTTTTCCACTCATTAAATTTTAGTGTGCCTGCTCTCAGTCCAGTTCTAAGACTTGGTATTTTTTTTTTTTTTAAGGGGGTGAACAGCTTCTTTACCTGTCACTGTCCACAATGTTTTCAAAATGCCAAAAATGAAATTATTCCTGCACTTGCTAAGAGGACATACATGAATATGCCTGGCCAGTATAAAGATGTGATAATTTTATCAAAGTTCTTATCCACTGACATCATGTCTGTATAAAATAGTTAAAATGCTTTTTATATTTTCAAATTGGAAAATAACCTGCAGAAAAAGTTTAAAAATAGTAATAGCCAAACATGTCACTTGAAAACAATATTTTAAGTTCTAAACTGAATGTTATTTTCATTTTTTATCTTGTCTATTATTTGCCAGGTACCTTATGGTATTAACGTTGATTTTTATGCGTAATGTGAACTTAGTGCTCCGATATGTCCATTTGCAATAATGTAAGTTAAAGAGTGGCATGTGCATGAGCTGATGGATACACACAAGTTTGTACAGCACAATCATGGTGCCTCTAAGAGTGAGAATTCTGATCATGAAAATTAAGGAAGAACTTAGAAATGAAAGGACCAAATTCCCAGGAACTTGACTGTCATGCAAAAATGCCTCTTATAGGGTGGGGGTTAATCTAATGACCCTTCTCTTCATCTTGACTAGGTAGCTACCTCACTCCCTATTCCTGGAGCTGGCTGAGTATGGAGAGGATAGCATAATCCAGGCTCAAACCTGAACTTTCTGATGACATAACCACACACTTACATAAACATAGGCAAAGACAATGTGGGCTTGTTGAAACTGAGAGAACAATTTACAAACGAATGCATTAGTCTAATGTTTAAACTTCCAGCTAACAAGGAAATTGTTTATTTACCTAACTAGCTGTAGTTTGATTATAGGCCTTTATTGCCCATTAAAAAAAATGAAACTGTGTTTGCATATCCAAACTAGGTTTGTATTTTATGTTCTATTTCACATCAAGGAGGCACTTTCCAAAGCGAGGAACTCTCATTAACATATAAAGTAGAATTTTTATAAATTAACATTTAACATTATGAATTTAAGTATATTAAATAGAAAAATTTGTGCTTATTCATTTTTCTTTTTAATGTATACTCTGGTGTACAGATTGATAGAATGAAAATAATAGAGAATCTGGAGTGAGCAGATCAGAATTTTCATCCTAATACTGTCACTTTACAGGCTGTGTGATTGTGGGCAATTATCAACCTCTCTGAACTACACATACCATGCTGTGAATTAATAATTCTTGAATTACCTGCTATATAGGATTTCGGTGAACATCAGCAAGGACTATAAATTCCTTGAGAAAAAGGATAACAACTAACACAGTCAACAATAACAAAGAATAAGCATTTAATAAAAATAACAAACACTCAATAAAGATATATTGAATAGCGTAAATGAAAAACAAGTGAATCAATAAATGAAGGGGGAAAATAATAGATCAAATTTTGTAGAAATTTAATTCACATTTTGTGTATTGCAGTCTTGTAATCTTGAGCAGTTTCTAAAAATCCTTTAACTAATTTGAATTAAATTAGAATAAATAATTTTGAGTTCTGTATCTTTGGTTGAGCTCCTCCAGGTCCTCAGCATTACTCTAATTGCAGGGTATACTCAGATAAAATAAGACTGTATCCTTCACTGCAAGGACATTACAAGATAATAAAGGCTCAGACATGGAAGCCATTGCCACCACTGACCTAGGATCACCGTGTCCTGTTTCGTTTCTCCCAGGAAGCAAAGACTGAGATGAGGCCTTGCATGCAGGGAGTAAATTTTGAGCAGTGACCCTAGAGAACAATGGGGAACTGGGAAGGGTATTACAGGGAAGGAGTGACAGACAAAACAAGGATATGCTATTGAGCTAGTCACCTGAGTCTCTATCCCACTGGGATGCTCTGAGGAGCCATGCAGAAAACACCCTTGAGGGTGAGTGGAGGAGAGAATTCAATGCATTGGCTCCATCTCCATTGGTCAAGGGCTGTCCCAAGGGGTGTTGATATCCTCACACCCAAAGTTGTGTATGCATCAGAAGGACTGAATGGTTCCACGGGGGAACAGGTAGCAGCACCTGAGAAGTTCCGAAGTCTCAGGACAAAAACACATATATGCAACAGCTGTATGAAACTGGTTGCCACAGCAACAACTATAGTAAAAAAGTGGGCCTAGATCTTTGCAGCTTAACACGTGGTCTAGCGCCCAGCAGTGTCTGTATCACTTGGCAGCTTGTTAGAAATGCTGAGTATCAGCCTCACTTCAGAACTAGCAAACCAGAATCTACATTTAAACCAGATCTCTAGGAGTTCCACATGCTCATTAAAGTTTGAGAAGCCCTGGCCTGGTGGGTATAAGCTGGGGCTCCGGAGATGTCTGACATTCATGGCCTACAAGGCCACTTATGACCTCACCCCTCCATCCTCCTCAGACTCTTTTCTTGCCCCTTCTCATTGCACTAACTGTGCTCCAACCACACTGGCCTTTCTCTGATCACATAACCTGCCCAGTTTCTCTCTGCCCTTCACATGCCTGGCTCTTTTTTACCTTTTGGGTCTCAGCTTAAATATCACCTGCTTGTGGAGGCCCTTCCCATAGAAGCTATGAAAATTAGGATCACACTATCTGGGTGATAGGTCCGCTTACAACTTTGACTCAAACCGTACAAAAGCAATTCACGTAGACAAAACATTTGTACCCCAGTAATATTCTGAAATAAAAAAAAAAAAAAGAAAGAAAATTAGGGCCTGCACTGTTGTTTTCTGTCTTAGCAGTTGGTTGTAATGTTTTCATTTATAGCACAATCTATAATGCTGTACACTTTGGTTCTTCTTTTTTTCAACCTGTTTATTATCTACCTCTCACACTAGATTATAAACTTTCCATAAAGGTGAGAACTGCATATCAGGGTTCCCCACGGCATCCCCAGAGTCTACCCTGGTGTTATACATATGGCAGAATACTATATGTATTTGAATGAATGGCTAAACACCGGGAAAGAAGACAGGCTTTAAAGTAGACAAACATGTTAAAATTTTGATTCTAATGCTGACTTAATGAACTGGGTAATCCACACTAACCTCATCATCTCAGGTTTTCCTATCTATAAAATGAAACAATATAATGCACATGTCACAGGGTGATTGTGAAGATGAGTGCACTTTAGAACTCTGTGCTCCCTGGAGCTATCTTTGGCATGGAGAATCTTACAATGTTTTAGGGACTATAGGATGTCTGCCAGCAACATAAGACTGAGGAACATAATGTCTCAGGAAAAGTTTAAGTGAGTAATTTTGGCAAAGAACTCCATGGGTTAAAGTGCCCTTTCCTCCATGATCCCTTTTCCAAAATCCATTCTCCTATCAGTCTTCTACTACTATAACACCCTACACCCCATCATAAAAGCAGAAATGTTATGACAGGAAGCAGAAGTGGGGTTATAAACAGAAAATTTGCATCCAATTTGTATATCTTATCTGGTGATCTTGCCTTTTTTTGGGCTCTTGGTATATTTTGGTGTGTCAGAAAGTACACACCCATTTGCACTAGGAGAGTTTTCAGTTGGAGCTTTTGGTATCTTGGCATTAATAAAATTTCCTAGAACCATGTTTGCTCCATGTTTAACATCAATACATTAGATTCTTATGTTGTAAATGTTAGATATTCTTGCTATAATTATTTAACACAACTCAAATCACAGAAGAAGAGATTTAGATTTCATTAGACACCTTTGTTCAGGCCGTGCACTATCTAGGCATACCCCCCAAAATATGCATGTGTATATAAATATACATATATATAATTTATAATATGTATACATATGGAGAGAGAGAGATTAAGACGGATTTTATTGTCACTTTGATTTCAGAATTCTACTGTATAAAGTGCCCTTTGTATAGCCCACTTATGTTCAGATTGAGTATTCTTTCAATGACTGGTTCATGAGAAGTGCTGAAATAAATTAAAACATTATTATTACATACATAAGTAAAAATAATATTGGGGATAAGTAGAAAGTATAGCAAGTACACAGAGAAGGGAGTAGGGATCAATTCTGTCCCAAGTGTATGAGAATATCAGAAAAACTGAACGGAAGAGGAGATATGGAAGTTGGCTTTAAAATATATCTAAGAGTTTGCCAGTTGGAAAAGAAACTAAAGACATTTCAGGCTGAGGAAACAGCAAGGAGCATGGGGAGAGATGGCTCATTCAGGATGACTTCAATTCACATGTGCAGTCAATCAACGTTACAATAATAATAAGACAAAGAATGACTAAAAAAACCTCGCCTCTGCCTTGACAAGGCTTGCAGCCAAGTGGTGGCTGCAAAGGCATTTGCTTTGTGTATCAGTTTGGAAATTTTCTTGCAGTCAATTTAAAAAAAAATTTTTTTTTTAGATTGACCTGTATCTTTCTACTTGTTCTTTTGTGGAATCAAAATGAGGGGAAAATGTGCATAAACACACACACGCACAGCCACCAGATACAATCTGTGTCCTCAAGATTTTCACACATTCCTACAGGAAATTAATATGTTTATATCAACCGTCACAGTGACAATAACATTTGAATATGAATTAAAATGTTTACAAATCAATCTGAGACTAGTACTGATCCAGGAGTTCATGATGGTAAAAACTGACAAAATTCTGAATAAATTCTTTAATAAACAAATATAAAAGCTCTAGGAACGCACTTTTCATGCTTCACATTCCCCTCATTACTTGAGAGTTGTGCTCACACACAGATATTCAAACCAGGATACTTTGCCAGAGGAGAGCTCAGGGTTTGCATCTGAAGTGTTCTCTGAAACAGCAATTTACTTTGCCTTTAGTTACATATTTACTATTTTTACCATAGACTTTTTTTTAGATTTTTTACATTAATATTTTATCACAGGTTCACTAGAGAAAGGGGAAGAGAAGAGGACCAATGCTTTCCAAGTTGCCCACATAGGAATATGAACAAATAACTTCTGAGGACAAAAAATTCAAATCCCTAACTACATTTGCTGACAATGGCTAATGCCTTGACTACGTGGGTTGGTTTATTGGGTACTTGGACTAGTTAATCCATAGCAATTCTGTGAAGTAGCCATTGTCACTCTTATTCTGCAGACAAGAAGACTAACTTGGACAGATTTAACACTTGCTTAAAATAATCCAAATGATGTCAGAATGCACATAAGAAATGTGGGCTCCCAGTCCAGTGCTCTTCTTCTGTATTGCTCTGACCTTTCAAATCAAGGTTATAAATCGCTACCACTTTCTCTGTAAACTCAACAGAACATGCCAGAAATACTAGTGGTTTGGGGAAAAAAATCAGATAAATAATCAAAGGAAAGCTAAAACATTTTGAAATAGTTTTCTATAAGAACTTGGACCTTACACTAAAAGTTAATAATAAAGCAATAAATAAAACTATCTGTTTCTATGAACTTGACTGTAGCTATGAATTTATATAGAACAATTACTATAGATTTAACCTGTTAACATTATTTAGAGAACATTTCATCTGTTTATCTTCACACCATCTGCTGGAAAAAGGCCCATAGTATTAGTCTGAGTCTCTTGATGAGCAAACAGATATTAGTACAGCACATATTACGTGAAGGAGCAATGTTGTGGCTGGAGTCACAGCCCTGAGAACATGCTCCCTGACGAACTGTACCTTGTCTCTGTAAATTTTTTCAGTCTTCACTTCTGTCCATCTGGACAGAAGTGAATCTTTCATGAATAATATGTTTAATTAGATGACATAAAATACAAATAAAATTCTTCTCACTTGTCAGGCATGTTATTTTTATTTTTTATAATTTTTCATTTAAATAATTTATCAGTGACTATAAAACTAATCTTAACATATATTTCTCATGCTATGGCTTTTCCATTGACAGCTTTTCTCATTCAAATACTGGCATAGTATGGAATTATGTTCATTTATTAAAAATAATATAGTCTGTGTTTTCATTACTTAGCTGAACATATCTAGCACGTCTGCGTGTTTGTATGTTTGCATCTATTTTTTCCTGGTGCATGTTCTACTGCTCAATTAATCACTTTTAATCAAATCGTTTGGTTCTCTACATACTGCCTTCCAATGGCTGCCTGAACATAATGTTTCTCAGTAAGTAAAGGAGGTAGGCACAGATCTTTCCTGTTTCAATATTTCTCTATCTTCACAACTGTTTGTATTTTATTTCCAGGACAGAGTATAACTTTTTCCTTTTTTATTTGTTTCTTGTCACTGCCTCATTGTTGATATAAACATAGTTTCTCCATTCTAATTTATTAGCATTATACTACTACTACTATGCTACCATACTACTAATTAGCATTATACTACTACTATTAGCATTATAATACTAATAAGCATGTAATGCTTTGTAGATGGCTAACTCTTTAGTCTTTATATTTATGAAATATTGTTGACCCAGGTCCTGACTCATCAGGGTATAAAGTAGGATTTGCAAAGATGTTAAATTATGTTTTTTTTTTCATTTCAATAAATACCTGGAGAATTTTTACCTTTCTGATTAATATACATTGTTTTCCTAAGTTTCAGGAAAGTTGAAGTCAGCCTTTCAGAGCCTGCGGATCATATTTATTGTTTTAAAAATCACTTAGTGCTCAACTGTGCAATAGAGCAGAATTAATTCAGCTAGAAACAGAAAGAAACTGAGCAATGTTGCAGATAATCTTACGATTTCCATAGGCATAGAGTGTTAAACAGGACCCTGAAGAGATTTACACCGAGTTTCATTATGGTTCAGGAAGATGTTTACATTCATATAGAAGAGACCTTCAGGAATGCAGTAATAACACCCTACAGATAGATTCACTAGCCACAACTTTTCAGTTTATCTGTTGGTTAGTTTTCTGTTCATAACTAGAAAGTTCTGTGTAGATGTACAGCAATTTGGACTCACTATTTTCCTGTAATAGGATTAGGAAACTACAGTTATCAGTTAATAGCTTGTAAAAACCAATACGATTAGGCACCTAGTAAAAAAGATAGGTCATTAGAAAATATATTTGATTATTCAGAGGTGACGCTAAATTTGAACTAATGATTGATACTATTTGTGATCATAAATTATTTAAAATGCAAACTTATTTTAAATAGGTAGTTTGAACTTTTCTGAAAAATATCTGAATGATAGTTTCATTAAATAACATTTAAATGATTCATTGTTTCATGAAAAAAATGGATAGTCCTTTTTTTAAAAGAAATTCATAATGCATTAAATCAAGAGTCAAACTCCTTTAGAGTATTTCATACTACGTGTAGGTGAAGACAGAGTACAAGTAGCTCTCTTGGGCTTTATGTGCAGATAGACTGGCTTAGTTTATAATATAATTTTATTTGCATTAATAATATTGAACAAAAATACAAAGGCAAAAATGATCAAATCTCTCCATGTGGGAAGAGCATTTGTGAAGAAGCATTTGTCCCTGCAGACAGAAAAGTTTATACTGTCAAACTGTTATGCACTTCTGATTTTTTATTACATGTATGTATTAATACTAAGTATATTATAAAAATCGATAGTTCTCGGAAGTCCTTTTTTCAAAGCAAAGTCAGTAACTAAATATCCATACATTTCTGACTGAATTATCTTGTTTAATTTAGCAGTGGCTTTCATAAAGAAGATGCTTAATAAATATTTGTTGAACAAGTGAACAAGATGCCAGGAAAAAAAGAATCACTAGAAATTAATTCAAATACGCTGACCACATTGGGTAAAGAGTTACCCTTATTACATTGCCCATAGTTACCATGATGCCAAGATATCATGAAAAATTAAACCCATAATTTTGCCAAAATTATATATCTATAATTATAAAATACTTTGCAATCTCTGTATGTTTGATGACATTTATCACTTTTACACTGAACTCTATCTGAGCAGTCTTCAAAGCAGCTGAGTTATGCTTCATTTAGGATAGAGTTATTCACCTTATCCTAATACAAATTATTTTCTCCAGGAATTTACATAAACACAGATTTTATTCAAGCTAATTATATGTGCAACTTGAGACATGATAATATTATAAAGTTTGGCTATTTACTATTATTATTTTAAGTATTCAAACTTACGATTCAGTAATCTTCCCTACTTATTGACTTTCTCTGTTTGACAAGCTCACCCAACCAAAATTACCCATATGACTGGCTTATACATCTACTTAGATATGAATGGCAGCTCTACTCTACTTAGGCGTTCTTTCCTTCTTGTTCCATTTCACTTCCTCCTTTTCTAGCCACCATGTTGGAATTTCTGTTGATGTCAGATACAGCAGCTTCATAGGAGTTTTGTTCTCTCTTCCCACTCTTCACCCACCTTCACTCACCCATCTCCCATCTCTTGTACAGGCAGTCTTGGTTTTCCTAGATGCCACCTGTCTACCATTAGGGATACCCTCCCACTCGGGTCTCTTGCTGTGACCACCCTCTCTAATCATCTCCTTAATGGAATGGCAGAACGCTGTCTTTCTTCCTCAGTAGCTGGCAGAACTAGCTGAGATGTCACACCATGACAATGACATGCAACTCTGCCTATGTGGAAGGCTGGCATAATGAAAATAGTGAGCAGTTATTAAATACTTAGGATAGTCCCAAGTGTGTGGCAATCTCCTAATATTAATGAGGATGATATGAAAGAGCAGTCAAGCTAACCAGGTTCAAATCCTAGCTCTGACTTTTTTCCTAGTGGTCTGACTACAGGCAAATTACTTAACCTTTCTAAGGTTCAATTTATTAACTATAAAATAGCCTCAATGTTTTCTACCTTTAAAAATTGTTGTTAGGATTAAAAGAGATAGCTCAGTGTCTAACACATAGTTAAATGCAGGGAAGTTGACTTTATGAATAAAATTGTATTGTTCATCCTGAGTAAACTATACCCAAATGAATATAATTAATTATTGTGTTTGAAATGGAAAACAATGAGTCACAGCGTGACCCATATAGAGGTCCTAGTGAAAACAGATGTAATAGAAGTCATTGGATAGCTCCTTATTTGTCATGTCAAGACTTTTTCAAAAACAGTAATATTTTCATTTGAAGAAAGATTCTGCATTTAAACCACACAATCAGAATGGCATTGCCTGCTTGTAAATTATCTAGCAGTAACTTATCTTTCTTTTTCCACATTAAAAGAAGTATTTGAACCAATTTTTTTTCTTTACAACCTGATTGTTTCCCCTAACTGCCTTCCAAAGTGTGGTAGACACAGTCGATGGATTCGACCAGCTTTATTCCCATGCCTTGCAGCGTAATTCTATGCAGGCCAAAGGCTAAAGCAAGACTCCTTTACAGCTCGGCTTCTGAACATAATTGAGCTTTCACTAAACAGAGACCTATGTAAAATATGACAGGGGGATATCAGTGTCAGGAGGCAGGGGGCGCACTTCTGCTGCATCTGCAATTCCTACTGACAAGTGCCTTTGTGCAGGTTTTTGGTAGCAGTCATAGCAGAGGTTGGAGTGGCCATCCTCTAAATCCATGGGGTCAAGGGATGGGGACCTGGACATCATTCTGCTGGCTCAGAGAACACAGACTAGGGTGTAGTTTTGCCAACAGATGTGGTGGCTCCTCATGGAACCCCCTGTGTTCTGGTCAAGGCAGAGATATCAGCTCTTATGTAGACTCTTCGTGGGTGTTCTAGGAGAGGCCCTTGAAGCTCAGTCTAGCCCTCCATCCCTTCCAACTATTTTGTAACTGAACTCATGTCAAAAGAATTGTAAGAATAAGTGAGATGGCATATATGAAGTGCATGATGTAGAATGGGTACTTAATCAATGACCGAGTAATGGAATGTTATAAGGGTACACTTGGTCTCAGTTTCTACTGAGGGCCAATATGCCCAGAAAAACAACAACATAGGTACAAGTATCCCTACATCCTAAGATGAGGGACACAGTCCTGCAGTGGCAAGGCACTGTGAAATTATTTCTCCCAGCCTGAGCCCATCACTATTTTTCTTCCAGGATGTAGAATGAGGAGGCAAAGGTTCATGGGAAGATTAGAGATACTGGAAATTGTGGCAGAGACCACCAAGTATAAAACAAAATCGGTTCTTTCTTTCCATAGAGAGAGAACTGTAGGTGGACACATGACTGGAATGCATTTCTCATGGTCTCATTCAGGAAGGCATGGCCAATAGAAGTTAAGCAGAAGAGATTTGTGCTATTTCTGGGCTGGGGTTTTCAAGAGAGTGGATGTGTCTCTCTACATCCTCTTTTCCTCTGTCTGGATACATCTGATGATGAGACCCTAAGGATTTGTGTAGCTGAAGGTGGAAAGCATCCCTGAATGATCCACTGGAGGGCAGCCATCCATATATTTAAACACCCCACCCAGGACTGTTAAGGGAGAGATACATAGACTTCTTTTTTAAGCTACTGAAGTTTGGTGTTCTATTTGTATCATTCTGTAGCCTACTCCAACTAATAGGGAGAGTCTAAAGTCTCTTGTAAAAAGTTGCTGGGGTGCTGACATTTCTTCTTTCCAGCTACTCATGGAGGAGGTTAGGAGAATATACGTCATCTCAAGCCAAAAGAGGGGGTGTTTGTAGTGCATCTGCAGTGAATCACTTGGAAAGCTTGCTTTATGTTCCCTGGAATTTGGGGACATAGGGGGATTGGTGACTCTAAAACCTGGGGCAGATTATAAACTGACAGGAGAGAGGGAGAGAGAGAGAGAGCGAGAGAAAGAAGGATGAGGTAAATGTGTCAAGTATTCCAGAAACAGATATGCACTCCACCAAAGGCAGCCAGCCTGCAGCTGTGTCAGTGGGGACTCACACTACAAAGGGGCGAAGGAGCGAACTGCTGGGAGCACATAGACCCACACGACAGCAGTCAGCCAGAGGCCATGTTGCCTGCCACACAGGAGCCACGGCTGGGTCTGCATTAGGAGGATCTCAGCGGCATCCATCAAAAGCCTGGAGAGAAAAAAACAGCTGTTCATTTCCAGGGCCCTGGAGCCATGTGTCAGCCGTACCAGTTAGGCCGTGTTTGGGATTTTCTTTCCCCAACACCTCTCCTCTCTTAACCAGATGCTTTTGAAGGGACAACAGTGGTAGGGAGGAGGGAGCTGAAGAGAAAGAAGATGCTGACCACACTCTCCTCACTCTTTGCAGGATGCACAGCTGTGGCGAGCCCCAGCTGGGGAAAGAGCATTTAAATTGTATAATAGATTAAACTGTAATGTTAGATTTGATGAGACTTTTAAATTTTTGCAATGAGATTGTTCTTCTGAAAGGGACGAAAAAAGCTTTGAGTATTCCTTGAAATTTCATCCAGGGGTGAGAAAGGTCAACTTCAAAATCCATGATCGGAAGAATGTGGGGGCAGGAGAATGGTTGCTTTCCACTAACACACAGCTGCCTCCAATAAGTTCAATAAACTAATTAAGTAGCTTTTGTTATTAATAGAAGAAAAAATCATTTTGAATCACCACTTCCTGTGCCTACTTCTAGCCCTAAGGGAGTGGCACGAAATCTTTCTGGGATAGATTACCTTTTCTTTAGCAAAATTTCTTGCTTATGATACAAAGGCAAGGCTCCTACACTTTCATGGAGAGCAGTGCTGTCTTACAGAATTATAAGGCGAGCCACAAATGTGAGCTGCATCTGCCATTTAAAATTTTTAGCAGCCACATTTGTTAGGTAAAATTATCTTAATATATTTTATTGGACATAGTATACATAAAATATTATCATGTCAACATGTCATCAACATAAGACATTTTTAATGAGCTTTTTTTACGGTTTTATACTGTCTTCAAAATCCAGTATGTCTTTTGCATTTACAGCAGTCTCAGTTTGAACCAGCCACATTCTAAGTGCTCTGTAGCCACATGTGGCTGTGGTATTGGACAGCACAGACCTGGAGTTAATGTGCCTAAGAAACGAACTGAAATACTGGGCTGCAGAGGAAGTGGAAAGGAGGAGAAGGAGAAAGAATGGGAAATACAGGAAAATGCTGGCCAAGGAGAAATTCTGAGGAGATGGGAATAAGAAATAGCATCTAAAAATAGGGGAGTTTAGAATAATGCCTGGCCTATCAAAAATACCTCATAACTGCCTGCTCATATTACCTGAAACTTCTTTTTTCCTTGTCATTGATTCACATCTCAGTACTCTTTAGGCATGGTCTGTTAACTAATTATAAAGCCACTTCTACTTTACATGTATTTACCATGTTACCATCTTACATCCCATCCATCTTTCCCTCCCTTTGTTCAAAGGCCCTAATCCAGTCAAGGTAGGCCCAACATATTTCTGAGAACTTATCATCCACTTACTCTGGCAAAGAAAATAAATACGTTTGGTTGGATGTGGCTTTTGATTAACAAACCCATGTTGTTTGCCAGTGATCATTACCAATTTTTTGTGTAAATGTGTATGTACATCTTTCTGTAACCAAATTTGTTAAGGTCATTTAAAATATTTTATATTAGTATCATAGGATAAAATATCCTTAAAATCTTTAAACTCATAGCTGCTGTAATTTGATTCCTATATGTGATCGTGTCTTAAACATGTAAGTATATACCTGGCAGTGTAGATGAAACATTTACCAACCGCTGATACAATGCCCTGTCATGCCCTTTGCCACAGCTACATTCAGAGGTTCTATTCCAGGAAAAAATAATAAAGACTCACAGGTCTTATGTTAAGTGAATGTATAATGCATTAGTTTCCTGTGACTGCTGTAACAAATTATTGCAAACTTGGTAGCTTAAAACAACAAAAATTTATTGTCTCAAGGTCCTGGAGGCCAGAACTCCAAAATTAGTATTACTGAGTTGAAGTCAAGTTGATGACAGATCTGTGCTCCCTGCAGAGGCTCTCAGAGAGAATCCGTTCATTGCCTCTTCCAGCTTTGGGTGGCTGCCAGCATTCCCTGACTTGTGGCCACATTACTCCAGTCTGCCTCTGTGGTCACATCGCCTCCTCCTCTGGCTGTATTTTCTCTTCTTCCATCTGTCTGAAATCTTCCTCTGGCTCTCTCTGGGCCCACCAAGATAATCCAAGAAAATCTCCCTGTATTAGTTTCCTAGGGCTGCTATAACAAAGTACCACAATCGGGGTGGCTTAAACAACAGAAATTTCTTGTCTCATAGTTCTGGATCTGGAAGGTATCAGCAGGGTTGGATTCTTCTGAAGGCTGTGCGGGAGAAGCTGTTCCATGCCTCTCTGCTGCTGGGGGTCGACTGGCAATCTTTGGAGTTCCTCGGCTTGTAGATGCATCACCCTGTTCCTGCCTTCGTGTTCACATGACAGTTTCCTTGTGTGCATGTCTTTCTCCAGATTTCTTTTTTATAAGGGCGCCTTTTATTATAAAGTCATGTGGGATTAGGGGGCCACACTGCTCCAGAATAACCTCATCTTAACTAATTACATCTTTGATGGGCCCATTTCCAAATAAGTTCATATTCTGAGGTACTGGGACTTCAACACATGAATTTTGATGGGACAGAGTTCAACCCATAAGACCCCCCCATCTCAAGAATCTTAATCACATCTGCGAAGGCTCTAGACTCCAGAGTTAGGACTTGATATTTTTAGGTGTTCATTATTCATCCTACTATGAATATCATGGCAATTTCTCAAGCAAACTTATAAAAAGATGAGGAGAAGAGGTGAAAGTACAAAGGTTGAGTTTTAACAAATTCTTTATCAGTCACTAACGATCTCCTAGGCATCAAATTCACCAGACTGTAAAACTGCTGTCCTTTACTCCCTGCTTTCACGAAGCACACTATTCAAGACCCACCCTATACATGGAGTCAGAACCACTGCAATGGGGTCATTTTTGGAGCAAGGGAACTTCAATAAAACCTGATGTTGGTCTTGCACTCTGCTCAATGAATAATTCTGTGAGCTCAGCTATGGACTGCATTCTAGCAAATTTGAGAAGAGCTTGTTTCATTATGTCCACCACTTTTTCATCAGAGGCAGTCGAAGGGGGAGGAGGAAAAGGCTCCCTTATGTCTCTTTTTCTGATTTCAGGTGCCCTAGGAATGTCCCTGCCTTGTGGCTGGCACCCCCATCTCACAGACCACAGACTTGCAAAAAAGACATGCTTCATTTATCTCTCATTCTAGATTCATCATTGTCATCAGGAGGAGGCCTTTGTTTACTCTCTTGTGAGGACAACTTATTCTCTGCTGATCAGCACCTGTAAAGACACTTATTTACTAAGTGTACCTGATAGACTGTGAACTATCACCACTCTGCAGGCACGTGCCCCCTACAACTAAGGTGTATTACCCCTCCTGGGTTAGGGCATTTTCCTGTAGCTCTGTGCCCAGTAGTGTTGCGAGGCATGGTAATAACCTTCGAGACTAGAAACACTATAGTCAAAGATGACAGCAAGTTTGCAGGGGATAAAAAGGAAAAAAAAAAATTTTAAATGGGCTCAGTTTGAAGTGAGGAATTTGGATTGGATGATTTTAATTGTGCCAATTTCAAAATTCTGTAGTTATATAAAAGTTTTTATAGATACACATATATATATTAATAGGGGTGTGTGTGTGTGTGTGTGCATGTGTGTGTATGTACGCTCACATGTGGAGCAGGGGAAGGGAGGGAGAGGGAGAGAGCCCAAGCACATGGGTATCAGCGTGGCATGTCCAACTGGCTTATTAGTTGTGCAATAAAGGGTTAATTCAGCAGGCTCAGGGTGCTCAAACCCTGTACAATGCTGAAGAAACGACTGGCCCGTGACTGGCTTGTGGGAGATAAACTCTAAACCTTCAGAATATTCTGCCTGATAAGAGTCTTTATATACCTTGGACCTTGGGCTATGCCAGATAGTTTATGATACCAATGTGATTTTTGATAAAGACATGTTTTTGGTCACCTGGGCCCTGGGCACACCATATCAGCTTAGCCCTTGGAGGGATTGGAGACTGAGTAGCCAATGCTAGTCATTTAGATGTTCCATGCCTGTATAACTCACTGCAGTAAAAGCCTCTGGACCCCAAGGCTCCAGTGAGCATCCCTGGTTGGTAATAATTAGCACACGTTGTCACACATCATTTCTGGAAGTGCTGTTCCTGTGACGCCAGTGAGAGAGGACAACTGGAAGCTTACAGCTGATTTCTCCTGGACTCTTGGCTATGAACTTGTTTCCTTTACTGATTGTAATCTGTATCCTTTCTCTGTAATAAACCATCACCGTGAGTATAATAGCTTTTCTAAGTTCTGTGAGTCCTTCTGGTGAATTAATGAATCTGATGGTAGTCTTGAGAATCCCCAACAGAGTACAAACTATTTGAGTGGTTTGCTATATAAATGCAAGTCAAATTAAAATAAATCATTGTGATAATAACAAGTATTTATTGTGTGCATTTTAAGTAAGACCCTCTGCCAAATACTTTGTAGGGAACACTTTATTTGTTTTTCACACCAGCCCTTTAAGAAAGGAAGAAACTCGGAGAAGTTTATTAACTTGTATAGACTCACATAGCAAATGGTGCAGCTGGGAGGCAAACCCAGGCTGCCTCCAACACCTACGCTCTCAATCACTGTGCTTCACACTCACATGGGCCAGATGACATACTAACCTAACTTTAATAAAACACACATTCACCCAGATGTTCTAAGAATGCTTTCCATTGTAAAATAACAACTTTAGTGTAAGCTCAGGGGTTTAGAAAGTGGTTGTCAGCCATTCAGGTTTACATAATAGGAGATGAATGAAGGTGCCCTTTCGATAAGTTCCAAATGAGAACTGCATACTTCCTTGTCTTTTCTCTCTGCCCACAAGACTCTCTAAAATCTTCAAGGAGGGCTTTATGAGTATTTCACTGTCTTGTTTCTACAGTCATAATCATAGCTGGGTTTGCTTTTCTGGTATGTATCTTTCTGCATTATGTTATCACTTGTTTTCAGAGGCCTACATGTATTTACTGGAAACTAATTTGGATGGATATATATAGCTTACAGAAAGCTGAAGCTATTCATGGATTTCACATTGGTATAAAAAATCATAAAGCCTGGCATCTAATTTCTTGTAACCATTTCATTGTCTCAGTTTTGTAGCAGATTCCATGGGTAGAGTTTAAGTAACTCCATTTCTTCCACTACATAATTCAGTAACTTTAATGAACTCGTCTACTGTCTGAGCACCATATTAGAAATCCCATGCACAATTTCTTCAGAGAAGCACTTTATTACCAGTTTTACTGTAATGCAATATTAATATAAAATGATGACACTTGGACTGTGGAGGCACTATTATGCATTTACAATAATATTTATACAAATAATTAAACTTTCATTTTATTGGATAGGGCATGTCTATGCAAGGGGATCTTTTGCACAAATTAAATGAAAAGAAAATTTGTAAGATTATTGGCCAGTGTGTTACCTGAATTTTCTCTGAATGGACTGCAAAAAAATCTAGTTTCAAATATTGCATCTGTCATCTGTACTTCATATCAAGAAATTAATCAAACTGATGGTAGAGAGAGTTTTTTGAATGTTCATTATTTCAGCTATTAATTTTTAAAAGCAGCAAATGTTGCAAGTCAATAGCATCCATAAAAATTGATTTATTGTGCAATTTCCTTGATACTCCTGGAAGCCAAGAGCAGATTCTGTGTATCCGATGCTTTCTATTTCTAAGCTACCCTCTTCACATTCATTTTTTCAGGATAAATTATTTAGATGAAAGAAATATAGTTCTGTTTGAATTTCACTGATTTGAATTCGTGGAGACTGACCACATGAAGGAAATGTGAAATTTAGCATGAAAAAGAACTACGCACTGAAGCAATTACATTGTGAAAAATCACAGAAATGTAATTTATATTTAAAAAGTGCAAAAGATTCTTGATCAATCACGTTACCTCTGTGATATAGGAAAACTTATATTATGATCTGATAGAGAATTCTGGGTGAGCCAGGACCCACTGACACCACTTAGAACACAGATTTCTCAGTTTAGACATATACAGTATGCTTTATACAGAGGAATCACGTATTCTCCTGAAACTATTTACCACTATTTATTTGCACTTCAGTTTCAGAACTGAATTTGCAGTTGGCCAGTCTGTGTTCAAATCCTGATTTTGGCTCTGCTAATTTATACTATTATCTTGAAAAACACTTAATCCTTGAGTTTCAGTTATCTTCTCTGTAATATGTAGATTATAAAGTTTATTCAATAAGATTTTTAATGAATTAACCAAGAATGAATAAGACAATATTTATAAAAGCATTTATTGCAGTGCTGTTCATTAAATGTGATTATTCTTCTATCCAGAAATGCCCAGGTCTCTGGTAATATAATTTAACTATGAGAAGCAAGTATCTCTTAACATGCCATTCCACTAACTGGTATTATTTCTCTTTAACCAATAACGATTAGCACAATTAGTACCTCTGAATCCAAAGGAAAACTCAAGACTTTTCAAATGGTACTTTGAAGTACAAAGTGATAATATAAAACCTCAATACCAATCAAATATAGAGTCTGTATTGCTCCTCCAATATGTTGCCTTCCCCTTACAGCAAAGAATTCTGCTCCCCACACCTGGAATACCCTTTCCCCCATGTCTGCAGATCAAAATAACAGTTATACCCAATGCCACTTACGATTTTCAAAACTGAAATGAGAAGTGTAAACTATAAGTTCATTAAATATGAAATGTCTGATTTCAAATCAAAAGTTTAGTTTACTATATCTCAAACAAGAAGCAATACAATTAATCAAGGTATGTGCCTGAATTATCTGCACAGCTTTGCCATCTTAATGGTAGCTTGTTTATGCCAGCAGCAAAGAAGTCTGGAGAGCAAGTGGCCATGAAATCGTGAAAGGCATTTTCCACAGCTTGTTGAGAATTGAATGTTTTTCCTTGCAAGAAGTGATCCAAAGCCTGGAAGAAGTGGCAGTCAGCTGGCACAAAGTCTGGTGAATACTGTGAATGACAGAGAGTTTCCAAGTCCAGCTGCTGTAGTTTGAGCAGCATTGTTTGGGTGACGTGTAGTTGAGCATTGTCTTGCAAGAGGATTGGCCTGTCTCTGTCACCCGATCTTGGCTGCTTAATCATAAACATCCTAATCATTTCATTCAAATGGTTGCAGTACACATCCACTGTAATCAACTGAACAGGTTTCATGAAGCTGTAGTGATAATACCAGTGCTGGACCACCAAACAGATACCATTAGCTTTTTTTGATGACTATTCCATTTTTGTTTGTTTGTTTTTTGAGACAGAGTCTTGCTCTGTGGCCAAGGGTAGAGTGCCATGGCGTCAGCCTAGTTCACAGCAACCTCAAACTCCTGGGCTCAAGCGATCCTCCTGCCTCGGCCTCCCTAGTAGCTGGGACTACAGGCTTGCACCACTACTCCCAGCTAATTTTTTTCTATTTTTAGTTGTCCAGCTAATTTCTTTCTATTTTTAGGAGAGACGGGGTCTCATTCTTGCTCAGGCTGGTCTCGAACTCCTGATCTCAAGCAATCCTCCTGCCTCAGCCTCTGAGAGTGCTAGGATTACAGATGTGAGTCACCATGCCTGACTATTCCATTTTGAACTGTGTCTTGGCACTTCATCTTTTCCAACCATTGTGCCAAACTGCTTGCAATTGTCAAAAGAATCCATTTTTCGTCACACATAATAATACGGTATAGAAATGGTTCGCCTTTATGTCACGACAGCAAAGAAAGGCAAGCTTCCAGACGATTTCTCTTCTGACGCTCGTTGAATTCACCCAGTACCCATCTATCCAGCTTATTTACCTTGCTGATTTGTTTCAAATGGTCTAATATTGTTGGAATAGTAACGTCAAACCTTGCTGCTAATTCATGCCTTGGTTGAAATGATTCACTTCCACTACAGCTTTTGGCTCATCCTGATCCACCTTGGTCTCAGTTCTCCCACAAGGCTCATTTTCAAGATTAAAATCACCAGAATGGAACTTCTCAAACCATCAGTGTACTGTGTGTGCATTAGCCACATCTTTCCCAAACACTTCATTGATATTTTGAGCTGTCTGTGCTACATTCGTTCCACAAGGAAACTCATATTCAAAAATAACAAGAATTTTTGACTTATCCATGGTTTCACAAAAATTGCTGCAAAAAAAATTTTGAAAGATAATCACAAGCCAAACCATGCTTTTCAAAGAATGAGGATGCACATTCATAATAAAAATAAAACAAGAGTGTCAAAGTGAAATGTCAGAGATAGCAACTGTCAAACTTAGTACTCAAGGAAATCGGACATTTCATACTTATTAATCTAATAGGTACTGAGGGCTGGGGACTGAGTAATAGCTAGGTTAGCTCCTGCCATGCTGCCACTAGAGAGGGCTTCAATGTCCAGCTGGCTCCACTCTGCTAAGACAGACAAAAAATTAAACTGGTTTTAAACAAGGCTGAAACTCCACACCCCTGAAGACACCTCCTGCTGCTTACAAGTCCATCCTAACCAGACAGGAAAGATCAGATAACTACCCAGGCAAAGAAAAATCATAATCTATGTGATATGTGATTTCCTTCTACTTTTTAATTTATTTTAGATATCAGAAATAATAATTATATTCACTTCCATAGAGATGAGCAAGCAGAGAAAAATAAGCATATTAAAAGACTTAGCAGTCTGAAAGAAGAGAACCATTTTGAGCATTCAGAACATATGGTCTACAGTGAATCACAATTATTACAGGAAATTGGAGACAATTTTTTAAAACTTGTAGAGATTCTACATGAGACTAAAAAATATTTGCACTGACAATACAAGATCTTGATATACTGATAGAGTTTTGGAGATTTAAAACAATAATTGCTAAACTCAAAAAAAAATTTAATTGTTCTCAAGGATAGCATTTTCCATATTGGTAAAACAAATGAGTATATTGGAAGACCAGAACTCAAATGAAGAAAACAAATTGATGAAACACAATGAAAGAAATATGAGTCATGTGAGATAGCTATATTATTCAATATATATGTAATTTGAACTTTAGGAGGAGACAATAGAATTTACAGAAGAAAAGCATCAATGAAAGAAATAATAAAATGTCCTGAGATGAGAGAAGACTTGTGTATTAGTTTTCAATTGCTACTAAAACAAATTACTACAAACTTAGTGGCTTAACACTACATAAATTTATTAACGTATAGCTCAATAGGTTAGAAGTCCAACACGAGTCTCACTGGGCTAAATCAAGGTGGTGGCAGGGCTACATTTCTTTCTAGAGGCTCCGAGGGACAATATGTTTTGTCGACTTTTCCAATTTCTGGAGGCTACTCACATTCCTTGGTTCTTGGCCCCTTCCTCCATCTTCAAAGCCAGCTTTACATCTCTCTGCCCCTGCTTCTCTTGTCACATCTCTTCCCCAATTTTAAGACCCATTGTGATTAGATTTGACCAACATGAATAATCCATCCCCCTATGTCAAAGTCCTTAACTTCATCACACCTGCACCATAAGAGGCAAAATATTTAGAGGTATGAGGAATGAGGATGTGCACGTCTTTGGGAAGGCAGTATCTTGCTTACCACAACCTAAATCTCCATGTGGAAAGAGTTCAGTGAGTGCAGGGTAGAATTAATGACAAGCCACATATACGTACGCATATCCCAAGTTTCAAGGATAATGAAAAAATTTAACGAACATCTAAATTTTAAAAGCTGGTTATTATAAATGGAAAAAATAACATTAGCACAAATCCTATAAAACACTATAATCCTAAAAACTAGCTTAGATCAGTTACGGCGAATAACACAAGATGCTGTTAAAAACCCCACATCTCGTGGCTGACCACGGTGAAGGTACTGTACATAAAGTAAGTGTGTATGTATGTATATATGTATGTTACTGTATGTTAAAGTACTTCTTGCTTGTATAAAATCCAATAGGCTACTCTCTGGGTTTCATCTTCCTCCAGATATTGAGTCCTCTCCTTTCAAAGTCAGTAGAGGGGAAAGAGAGATGGAAGAGAAGCTCATGAAGTTCTGGGGAAGCTATTGTGGATGTGAGATCCATCAACTTTTCCTACATTCCATGCTCAGATCTTAGTTACATAGCCACAGTTAACTGCCCAGAAAATTTGGAAAGGTTTGATCAGGAGGAACTGATATGAGGAACTTGATAAAAACAGTACTCTCAGCTACACATGGTACAAATGGCTTTTTTAGGATAAAAGGCTGATTCCCCATAATTTTATTTACTTACCAATTATCATTCACTTGAGTGCACACACATACATTTTTAGATATATAAAGAATTATTTATCATACTGCCCATAAATTCTTCCTGAAAAATTACTTAGAAAATCAAATAGATCAATATCAGAATGTACACCCTATACTCAGAAATCACATATATAAGATGTTTTTAAAACCCAAGAACTAGTTCATACAAATGATTTATTCCTGTTAATCTGAATTCAGAAGGGAAGGAATAAAGAAAAATTTTTACCTTCCATTCTCGACTGGGTATTACAAGCAAAGATTTGGGAGAGCTGACCTTGAAAAAAAATTCTTGCCTTTTTTTTGTTGTTCATGTTGGCTTTTTGTCAGTTGTCTCAGGATCTTGTCTGCAGGCTCCAGAGTGAGTCAGCTGACTCAGCTGTGCCAAGTTGGGTGCCAGAACTGCAGGGGCAAAAAAGGTGTGATGCCTTTCCTCCCCACCATAAGGCTCATGGCTGACACTCCTATTACAAAAGACAGGTTAACAAGAGAAAAGCATAACCAGTTCATCTAATTTAAGTTTTACATGACATGGTAGGGAGCCTTCTGAAATGAAGACCCAAAGACCCAAGGAAAACTGTCCATTTTTATGTGTAGGTTCAACGAAGTATGGACAGCCATGTTGAAGTGTGTTTGGACAAAAAGAGCGTAATCTAATAGTAATAGATTGAGAGAGAAATCCCAGCAAGTCCTGTTTGTTCGGATTCTTCTCGGCTTCTCTGTGTGTTATTCTTTCTTCCCAGGTTAGGCAGGACTCCTCCTGGAATGAGAATCTTATCATCTACTATCAAATAAGGTAGATCAGAAAATTTCTTTATGGCCAACTGTTACACAGAAAAATAGGGGAAGGTTAGAGTAATATTTCTAAGTTTTATGGCTAGCTTTGGGGAGGGGGGTTCTGGTTTGTATTACCTGTCTTGAGGAAGAGGAATTCTCATTTCTGTGGCTTGCCTTGGGGGAGAGGACAGGTGGGAGATAGGAGTGTAGGGGAAGGTCAGAGAGACTTTGCTTCTGAGGCTGCTTCCTGGATTTTCAGTCTCTTTCAGTTCAAAGAGTTTCAGTTCACTTTGGCTCAGCATGCCAAAGTGCCATACTTTGGGGTACCATTTTCTGAGCCGCAACAGAGTCAACAACTCTCTTTTCCATTTTCTAGAAATGGTCTGAGGCCATTTTACACATCCACCTTTTACTTTCTTAAAAATGCCCTGTTCATTATAGTTTCAATTCCCTTATTTTTCTATTTTTAATCACAATTATTTTCTAATCTCAGACTTTTCTGTAATATGAAGTTTGTCACATGCTAATTATCCTGTTTGTGGCATCTGCTGATTTCACCTTACAATTTGTTTCTTAGGCAATTCGTAGCTTTTCTCTTGTGAGCTCATGATCTTTAGATCTTTATTTTGATGTTGTTGATTAGCTTTTCCTGTGGGAGTTAGCAGACCCTGAGGTGTGAAAGGATGCCTTCTGGGCATTGCTGTGCTTGCGCCTGCTCCCATGAGCTTACAGTGGCCTTGGACGAGTATAAAATATTAATTGCTTTAGTAGTAGCTAAAGCACAAAGGCATCATAAATTTAGACTTCACACTCAAGGCTCTAGATACAGGACAGCCTCCTCACCTCATCCTTGTTTCTAAACAGAAGAGGTACCTTTTGTATGCTCCTGTTTTGCAGAGATGGGTAAGTGTTGGCTCCCTATATGTCTTCCCACTGACCTGAGGACATATCTCTTAACATCATGGGGCATTAGGGCCCAGTCCCCAGCTGCTAAGATTTCTGTCTGTGATTAAAATACCTGCGAGATAACCTATACCTGATCTTACTACACTGGCTTTGATTTATTTTATTCTTGGAACTAGAGATTTTTTCTCTCTCTTTACTTCTCTCTTTTTCCTCTCCTCTTTCTTTCTTTCTTTCTTTCTTTCTTTCTTTCTTTCTTTCTTTCTTTCTTTCTTTCTTTCTTTCTTTCTTTCTTTCTTTCTCTCTCTCTCTTTCTTTCTTTCGTTCTTTCTTTCTTTCTTTCTTTCTTATTTTTTCATTTTTGTAGCAGAAGGTAGGGTAGTTAAATCATCTATGTCAATTTAACCTGCCATAGTCAGGAATGTTTGTTAAATTCCTTTAGTGGAATGATGTAATTTAACAGTGAGAGAAAATACAAACAAAGACCAATATCACTTAAAACTATATAGTCCCCCATTCATTGATAATAATTGTTGACTGTCTACAATGTAAAATAAATTGTACCAGAGATATGGTAGTGGGTCCCAGTACTTAAGAAACTTACATTCTAATAAAATAAAACAATCTAAATAAAATGTAGCAAAATTGAAGCCAGTAGGATGTTGAAAAATGTTAACACATTTTAAACAATTAGATTTATTTCTGAAATTCAAATGCATTAGGAAATATCCTAATGAAATCAGAATAATCACCTTATAATAATGATAATATAATATGATCATCTTATAATCATTTCAAATGGTAAAACTCCAAAGATTCTGCTATGAGACATAAACAAATTCAGCAGAGTATCAAGTTACAAAATCTATGTATAGAAATCAGTATAAATTCCTATACACCAACAACAGTTGAATTGAGAACCAAATCAAAGACACAATACCCTTCACAATGGCAACGAAGAAAACAAATTCCTGAGGAATGTATTTAACTAAAGAGGTAAAAGACCTCTACAGGGAGAACTATGAACCACTGAGGAAGGAAATAGCAGAGGACGTAAACAGGTGTAAAACCATACCATGCTCATGGGTTGGCAGAACCAACATTGTTAAAATGTCTATACTACCCAAAGTGATCTACAGATTCAATGAAACCCCAATTAAAATACCAACATCATTTTTTGCAGATCTAGAAAAAATAATTCTATGCTTCAAATGGAACCCAAGAAGACCCCATATAGCAAAATAAATCTCAAGCTAAAAGAACAAATTGTGAGTCTTCAATTTACCAGACTTCAAGCTATATTACAAGACTATAGTAACTAAAATAGTATGGTACTAGCACAAGAACAGAGACACAGACCAGTGGGACAGAACTGAGAACCCAGATATAAAACCATCCTCATGTAGCCATCTAATTTTTGACAAAGCAGACAAAACCATATACTGGGGAAAAGAATCCCTATTCAATAAATGGTGCTGGGAAAATTGGAGAGCCACATATAGAAGACCGAAAGAGGATCTGCATGTCTCACCTCTGACAAAAATCAATAATAGCCTTGTGGATAACACACTTAAAACTAAGGCATGAAACCATAAGAATTCTAGAAGAAAATGTTGGAAAAACTCTTATAGACTTTGGCCTAGGCAAAGAATTTATGAAGATGACCCCAAAGGCAATCACAGCAACAACAGAAATAAATAAATGGGATCTGATCAAATTAAATAGCTTCTGCATAGCCAAGGAAACTATCATGAGAACAAACAGACAACCTGCAGAGTGGGAGAAAATATTTGCATGCTATACAAGAGACAAAGAGCTGATAACTAGAATCTATGTAGAACTCAAGAAAATCAACAAGAGAAAATCAACCCCATTAAAAAGTGGGCAAAGGACATGAACAGAAACTTTTCAAGAGAAGACAGACTAATGGCCAACAAACATATGAAAAAATGTTCAACATCTCTAAGCATCAGGGAAATGCAAATCAAAATCACAATGAGATAGATATCATTTAACTCCAGTGAGAATAGCTTTTATCAAAAGTCCCCAAAAAATAAATGTTGGCGTGGATGTTGAGAGATAGGAACACTCATACACTGCTGGTGGGACTGCAAACGAGTACAACCTCTGTGGAAAGTAATATGGAGATACCTTAAAGAGCTACAAGTAGAGCTACCATTTGATTCAGCAATACCATTACTGGGCATCTACCCAAAGGAAAAAAAGACATTCTATAAAAAATACATCTGCACTAGAATGTTTATAGCAGCACAATTCACAATTGCAAAGATGTGGAAACAACCCAAGTGCCCATCAATACATGAGTGGATTAAGAAAATGTGTTATATATATATACCATGGAGTTTTACTCAGCCACAAAAAACAGTGATGTTCTAGCACCTCTTGTATTATCCTGGATAGACTTGGAGCCCATTCTGCTAAGTGAAGTATCACAAGAATGGAAAAACAAGAACAACATGTACTCACCATCAAATTGGTATTAACTGATCAACACTTAAGTGCACATACAGTAGTAACATTCATCAGGTGTTGGGAAAATGGGAGGGAGGAGGAAGGGATGGGTATATTCACACCTAATGGGTGCGGTGCACGCTGTCTGGGGGACGGACACACGTGAATCTCTGACTCGGGTGAGACAAAGGCAATATACGTGACCTAAACATTTGTACTCCCGTAGTATGCCGAAATAAAAAAAAAACTTTTGATATTCATTTCTGACAAAAACTCGGAGTATAATAAGGCCAGATATTTAACACGAAAAGATTTCAATAGGAAACCAACAGTCCCTGATATTTTGAAAACTAAAATACAAGAAGTATACACATTAAAAGAATAAACACAACAAAGGTATCCACTATCTATTATTCAACATTACTCAGGAAGTGATAGTCATACAACTAAAGAAGAAAAGTAATGTATCAGTTTAAAAAATGTATCATATATAAAAATATCTGATATAATGTATCAGATATAAAAATATCATTATTTGTAAATGACATAATAGCCTAATTAAAAATCCAAAAGATTTCATTGAAAAATTTTTAAAAAACATAGAAATATTAGTAAGATGGATGTAAAATTATAAACCTTTCTTAAAATTAAAAAAATGGACAAAATTATCCTAATTGCAATAATATTTTAAAACTTTCAAAAAGCATACTATTAATAATAGATAACTCTACTAAGGAAGAAAATAAAAGATCAGTTAGTGAAGTGACATCCATCTTTCTTGACAGGAAGTCTCAATATTTAAAGATATCAATTCTCTCTATTAACTTATGAATTGTGTAGGAAATCTTTCTCTTGAAGAATTTTGGAGGGAACTTGACAAAAACATTTATTAAGTTAATTTATAATAGTAAATTGATGAGAATGGCCAACATAATTTTGACAAACCAGAATAATGATAGGCATGGGGAGCCCGTCTGCCTTTGTAAAATATAAAAATGTGTATACATTTGCAGTCATTAAAATACTGTATATTTAAAAGACAGAACAAACAATAAATCCTGAATTCCAAGTTAAGCAGAAATGTATTAATAGCATAAGATAATAACAGCATTTCAAATCAGTGAAGGGAAACATGGTTATTTAATAAAGAGTTGTAATATTGTGAAATATGTTTTATCTTTGTCCCTTATTTCTGGCATACAACTCCTAAAATCCTTGGTATCTGCAAAGTGATGTGTCTTTTTATATGCTCATGAGTTGACTGGTGGCTGGCAGGCCCTAGGTAGCTTTGGGATGAGGACTGGTCACTGGAAAGACCAAGACATGATTAGAGGGTTGGGACTTTCAGCCCCACCTCCAACCTTGAGGGAGGAAAGAAGAGGGCTGAAGATTAAGTTGATCACCAATGGCCAATGATTTAATCAGTCATGCCTATATAATGAAGCCACCGTAAAATGTTAAAGGCACTGGATTTAGGAAGCCTACTGACTTCTGAACACATGTACCTCCCTGAAGGGTAGTGTGCCAGGAGAAGACATGGAAACTACATGCCCTTCCCATGTTTCTTACCCTATGCATCTCTCCATCTGTATCCTTTGTAATATCCTTTCTAGAAAGAGGAAAATGTAAGTAAAGTGTTTTCCTGAGTTCTGTGAGCTACTCTAGCAAATTAGTTGAACCTGAAGAGGGTGTCATGGGACCCTGATTTATAGCTGCTCAGTCAGAAGCAAAGTTAAAAAAATGGGGCTTTCCATTGGCATTGCAAGTGAGGGGCAGTCTTGTGGGACTGAGGGGACTGAACCTTCAACCTGTGGAATCTGATGAGATAGATCTCCATGTAGACAGTGTCAGAGTTGAATTGGAGCACACTCAGCTGGAGTCCACTGCAGAACTGAATGATCGTTTACTGGTAGGAAGAAATCCTCACACATTTTTATGACCAGTAGTCACAGAAGCATTCTGTTTTGTGATGAGTAGAGAATAGGAGAAACTGAGTTTATGTTTTCCAATGTGTCTACAATAGTATTTGACAACTAAATAACTAAATAAGTTACCACCATATTTCTTTGCCAGACTGTTTCCCAGAAGGATTTAAGACAAATATTTTTTAAAAAGACTATGAAATTTTAGGGGCAGTATGTATAATTTTTACATACACTTGGGCAGTGAGGTAAAATTTATCAATTCTCTTCTCTCTCTCTCTCTTTCTTTCTTCTCTCATATATCTACCGGGAATAGAAAAAAATAGACGGCATTAGATGAACTTAGAACTTTTTTTAAAACTACAATATCTTAAAAACTTTTAATCACAAAATGCAGTCAATATTTGTCATTCTGTCATGGAAAATTTGGGTATGTATATATATTTTTATGTATGCTCATTGATAAGAACTTACATAATAAGTTAGGAAAAATGTAAAAACTATGTATTAATCAGAATAGGCTAGGTTACACCGTGGTAACAAATACTACACAATCTGGTTGGTTTACAGAGACAAAAGCTTATTTCTCACTTATTTTTCAAGTATATTGTGAGATAAGTATAATCCTTCTCCACATAATCTTTTTAGAGAGATCCAGGGTATTGCGTACCCTCTTTCTGAAATCTTCCTGGTATTGTAGCAGAAGGAAAAGAGAGATCTGAACCATGATCTCCTTATTAAAGCTTTTTTTTTTTTTTTGGAAGTGACACATGACTTCCACTCATATTTCATTGGTCAAAGCAAATCATATGGCCATCTCTTTGAGGCCAGATTGCTGGCAATTTTGACAGTTCAATGCAAATATGTAGTTAGCTTCTCATTTGTTAGCTCCATGTGGCAGGACTCACATCCACAATGTTTCCTGGACTTAACTCTCTCCACTTAATTGTGGGTACTTTTGAGTTTGTCAGGCTGGGGGTTGGAAGAGCACACTTCCAGTCTCTTTCACCTGATTTTACTGGGTGCTTACAATCAATTCAGTTTCAACCATGTTGATTGGGGTCTTGTCATGGGACTAAGGTTTAATTCTCCTTTGTCACTTAAAGGATTTTCCAGTTTTATTTTTGCCTAGTTGGAGATAAGAACTAGTTGCGCCTTCCAACACTATAATCTCAGTATTTCTAGATTCTCTTTTCTCTGTGGCAAACAAGCAATGTTTTAAAAATTCATTTCCTTTTGAAAATATCTTGCCAAATGAAACAAACAGCAATCAAGTTATGCTACTAACATTCTGTTTCCCAAGTTCTTCACCCAGTAACACACTCTTTGGGATCATGATCTGCTTTCCAAGTTATGACCGATGGTTTTGCCATTGCATGGCATGAATCACCATCTATCCAGCTCTGATAACAATTTAAACTCTGACTACTTCTTGGCCTTGAAGCAAATGCCACATATGTTGTTTGTTATTGTGGCTTCCTTTTGGTCAAGTTTTTGAATTATTTGCAATAGCCCAGATTATGGTAAGAAAACAAGTGACACCAAACTGTCACTGGCTCACAACAATAAAAATGCAGTTCTCACTCACATTATGTGCTAATTGTGGGACAGTTATGGTTCTTCTCAAGAGGATCTTCTCTCCAGGAGCAATGAGTCTCAAGGCAGAAGAAAAGAAAAAATGCAAATGAAGAAGTAATTCTTAATTTCAGTTAAGAGGTATGCCATTTCTATTACAACTTTCTTTGGCAGAAAAATTCACATTGGCACATCTGAGTTAAACAGGTGGGATATTGTATTAGTCAAGCTTCTTCAGAGAAACAAAATCAGTAGAGATATACAGAGATATATTAGAGAAGATTTATTATGGGAATTGACTCATTTGGTTAGGAAGGCCAAGAAGTTCCACACTATGTAGTCTGCAATCTGGAGAACCAGGAAAGCCAGTGGTGTAATTCGGTCCAAGTCCAAAGGCCTAGGAACCAGAGGTGTGGTGCAGGGAAGGGTGCTGATGTAAGTTTGGAAGACTGAAAGCCCAAGAACCAGGAGCTCCGATGTCTGAGAGCAAGAGAAGACAGATGTCTCAGTTCAAGAAGAGAGCTAATTTTACCTTTTGTCTTTATGTATTATCCAGGCCCTCGACATATTGGCCATCATTTGCAGATGCATTGGTGAGGGCAAATCTTCTTCATTCAATCTACTGATTTCAAATCCTTATCTCTTCCAGAAACACCCTCATAGACACACCTAAAAATAATGTTTTACTAGCTACCTGGGTATCCTTTAACCCACGTAAGTTGACATATAAAATTAACCGTCTCAGATATATACTTCTCAGACAGGGAAAAGGGTCTTAGAGAGAGCCACTGAATATGGTGAAACTGTAGTCCAATTTACCAATACAGGCAATCACATATAAATGCAAATTGCCAAAGATATGCTATAGGGACAGAAAGGTATGATAACTTTCCTCCCCATCATAAGGGTCACTACCAACACTTCTCTAACAAAAGATAGATTAACAAGAGAAAAACACACTTATTTATCAAAGTTTTACATGACATGGGAGCCTTCAGAATGAAGACTCAAAGACCCAAGGGAAAACCATCCATGTGTATGCTTAAATTCCATGAAAAGTAGAATTGTGACAGATATGTAGAAATGTGATTGGACAAAAAGAGAATGATCTAATAGTAATAGACTGAATGGGGAAACCCAGCAAGACCTATCTCTTTGGACCCTTCTTGGCCTCTCTGTGTGGTATTGAAGAAGGGGCAGGGCCCCTCTGGATCAAGGGTCTTATGATCTACTATCAAACAAGGTAGGTCAGAGAATTTCTTTATAGTCAGTTCCTACACAAAAAGGCAGGGGAAAGTTAGAGTAATGTTTCTAGTTTTTGTGGCTGGCTATGTTGGGGAGGGGTTCTGGTTTCTGTGACTTGCTTTGGGGAAGAAGGATTCTAGTTTCTATGACTGCTTTAGGGGAGAATGAGGAGTAAGAAATAGGATGGCAGGAAAAGTGTAGAGAGATTTTGACTCTGAGGCTGCTTCTGAGGCCTTCTAATATCCTTTAGATCAAATTATTCCACATGCCAACAAGTCATACTTCAGGGTATCATTTTCAGAGCCACAATATTGTGAAAAATATGAGCCTCCACTGGAAATAAAATGCAATTTAAAACAAAGTTGAATGCCACTTTTTACCCAAAAGTTGGGAAACAATTTTGAAAAATGGTAATATCCAGTGTTTAAAAAGTTATGGAAAAATAGACACTATAGTACCCTGGTGAAGAGATGTATAATGTATAAATTTATATAACTTATAGGAAGATGTTTGAGTAATACATAAGAATAATCTTTAAAATGGCCATACTCTTTGCTCTAAAAATTCCCCATTTTAGTGATTAGATAAGATAATTTTGAGAAAAATGCACAAACGTATGTGTTGTATATAGAAAATATTTCATAATAGGATTATTTTGGAAGTATTATTCATATTGATGAAAAATTAGAAAAACTTATAATGCTCCAACAATAAGATGATTGTTAATTAAAATGTGATTTAGCTCTAGAATGGACTATAAGGCAGCCATTAAAATAATACATTATTAAACTCTGGTAGAAATAGATGTTTTTGCTATATTGTTAAATGAAACACCCATTATTGAACAGTATGCATTATAGAAATAGAAAATTATGAAGCCCCAAATACTTTGATTCAGTCTTGATTAAAATTATAGTTGAAACCATGTGCTGTAATTTTCAAATGGTACTTAGTGGAAAAGTTTGGTTTTAATAATCTATTTATAATGTAACTGTCTGAGAATGCAAAGCAGAGAGTTGGCTGTATTCTTTGTTTAGAAAGATAAAAATGAAGGCTAAAGAATACTTGCATTCTATTACCATAAATATTAAGTTAAATCTATAGTTTTCCTGTATCTTGTCATCATCAAGTTGAATTTCTTTCTGTTTGCTAAAAAGAAGAAAGGGCTTTCCTATAAAATTCATAGTTCTGCTTTAACAGTTTTTTCTTCTCAATAATTGTTGATTTATGACCTTGGGACCACATATGTTTGTTCTATGAAATCATAATTGTAAGAATGTTTGTCATAGAGGACTCTTGTTCACTTGAAGGTGTAAACTATGTTTGTCCTAGGCATTGAATTTGCCCACCAACTTTGTGATAATTAATAAGATATTACCTTTTTATTTTTGTTATATTTAACCAACCAGGGCATAAAAACTGTCAAATATTTTGTTAAGTTAGAAATGCATTTTAGAGCCTTCCTCCTTGGAAAAAAATTTAAAAAAGAAGGGAAAAGTAAGAAATTAATTTTAAACTACAACACAAATGTATTCTACCATGGTATATATGATTTGATTTATGTATTTATATGCATGAATATATAATCAATTCAATAATCTGCTGTACTCACTTAAGAATAGATCATCAATGTATCTCCATGTCAATAACATCCATCCTATCAGTTGTAATGGTAGGATGTTTCCTATTTTGAGCATGTACATCAAAATGTTAACCGTGGTTATATTTGAGAGTTGGAGTTTTTGTTTTCTTCTTGTTGCCCATTCATGTTCTCTAAAGTTCCTGCCATGAATATGTATTTCTTTTGTTATGAGAAACTTTAAAAAGAAGAAAAAAACATGTAACTCACCCTTTCACATCTAGATCAAATGCTATTTCTTCCATTCATTAGACCTTTCTTGGTCACTTCAGTCATAGGAAACTTTCTCTTCTTCAAACTCTTGTTTCTTGTAGCATTTTATATCATGGTTAAATCTAGCCCTCCTTTTTAAATGAAATTCTTCTCTTCTTACTCATCAGTTCCTTGGGGCCAAGCTCTATATCTTACTCTTCCTTATGATGGGCACAACCTTTAGGACAGTACCTGCCACACTGTAGTACTTTGGAATGAATTTTCCACAAGAATGAATAAGTACAATCAGACCCTTGCCCAGGTCACCTTCAATTTGCATCAAGTGCTTGGTCATCGCCTGTGTCTCACTGTGACTCCCTGTAGTGTAGCTATCATTATAAAGCAAGCCATACCTAAAACAACATAAATATTTTACTTGGAAATTGAAGCTTTGTCGTTTAAAAAGGTGGTTTTTGAAACCTCCTTCTGGTTGTCATCTGAAAATGGAATTTAAATTGGGAAAGCATTTGTTTTTCAATTCTCAGTTGATCGAATTTTCCCTTTGCTGATCACTTTTTAAATTCTCCTTGGCATCAGTGAGAAGAACTGGAGCAGCATACGTTGCCCTGGACATCTGTGATAGACTCTCTCACCTCTTTGTTTTGATCTTAAAACCAATTTGCCTATCATTTTTTTTTTTTTTTGTTTTTTAGCAAAAGCAAATCCTGGCAAGTCCACATGATATTATGAGAAACGGAATTTACGTTACTTTGCAGCTTAGGGATACCAAGTGCTGCTAAGAATATAAATGCCTCGCTCTCATATACATTTGTGTTTTGTCCATTGTTTTGCTTAGGGTGATGTTTGAGCCCTTTGGCTTTTTGTGGCTGGTGTGCAGTCCTCACTATGACTTGAATAATGCTCAGCCAGCTTGACTCACAGAATTTATGATGTCTGAAGACAGGGTTTCTTTTAAAAACTGTTTCATTGCCCTTATCTACACATTTCTTTAAATGGCAATTTGAAGTATTTCAGTTGGCTCTTTGTCAAAATAAGAAAATTATTTTAGGAAGAGTTTTCAAAATACTTAGATGGGGCACTCAGTGGAGTGCACATCACATTTTTTTCCCAATACTTGTGTTGCTTTGGGCTCTTGTTAGTAAGATCACAATCTCTCTAAAGCAAAAGCTTATGTTGTATAATAAGACCTTTTAAAAACTATTTATGTACTTTAGCTTTAGGCTTTTGTACAACCCTTGGGTGGGCATTTGAAGACACCAAAATATACCTGCAGGGGGTTTGTGGATTAAGTAATAAGTGGTAAGCCTCCAACTGAGACTTTGTGTTTATCATTATCATCTTGGTACAGAAAATATTCAGACTGGTAATGATTCTGGGCTACCTGCTGTGGGGATTTCAGCCTCAATATAGTATTTAATAAAACATTATCACTAGACTTCAGTAAGACTATATTGATAAGAACTGTCTTTAGAAGATGTCAGAAGAGTGAGCTTTTGAGGTAGAGAATGCAAACTCTAGAAATAATGAAATAAAAACAGGATTCATGAAAGTGGAGATAAAATTTTACCCAAACTAATAAAAAACAGTAAATGAATAAAGAAAAGTAAAGAAAAAACACACAACAGCCTATCTAAAGCCCAATACATAAATAGATAAAGGGAGTGCATAAATGAAAGTCACACATTGCAAGCAAAGCAAGAAATGAATGGGAGAAATATATTACTAGCATAGAGCAAAACAAAATTCAATAAATGGGGGACTGAAATATTGGCTCAGCAGCATAACGGACTAGCTCCTTGGTCTCATGAAGCTTAGAATGGTGTGAATTTCCATTGCGTCAAGTTTCTCACACTGGGGCTTCACGGACTCTGTAACGTATCACTTTGCTAGCATCAGTCTTCTTCACATGTAGCATATTTTTATGCCCTTTATTTGGATTCAGTACGTGTTAAAAGTTCAGAGTAATTATTACACTGAGGTCTTTGCCCTTAGATTATCATGATGTCTGCCCCAGTTGCTGGTTAGTGTGATTCAAAGTGCTGACCCTAGCTCATAAATTCCACGGTAGAGAATGATAACTGCCTGAGAAACTGCTCTTCTGGGTGGAAATATTTTGGGGGTCTCAATTATTTGTTGGCATTGTTTAAGAATTTTATGCTAACAACTTAGGCTTAATATTGTTTTAAAGGAAAGCTTCCTTCTCCTGGTTTAATAGATCCTCACTTAATTAACCTTTAGTGCTGCAAGTAAGACACACATCTTTAAACTTTTTATGCTCTGCTAGCTATACATTATTGAGGTTGTTTCTACCACTAACAATGGTCTAAAGTGCTTACTTAGGAACTCATTAGCTCTTATAGGTCATCAAGATATCATTTAGAACATCATTTCTTCTAATGGACTAAATGCTGTGCTCTTGACCTTTTCAAGTCTAAATTTCTGCTAGAGACCTAACTGACTATGACGTCTCAACAACGAGCAATTATCGAATTAATGTATTTTTTCTATTAATTTCAAGGTTGATTATTAAATAAAAAGCTCAGAGGTTGGCCAATATCTTTGCATTTTGTAAGTAATTTGAATTTCCAAGTCTTATATTTTGTTAGAAAAGAAGCAAATACCCCCTCCTACACTTTCAAGTCCTAATTCTAGTTTATAGTCTTAACAAAACAAAAAATAAGCTTTCATCATATCTGTGTAAAACAGAAACAGGAATAATCAACTATTATTTCTGGATAGTGGGCATTTTGTAACTTTAGTCTGCATTTGACCTTCAGGTAAGATAGATATGTTTTTGAAAAAGAGAAGATATTTCTTTCTTACTAGTGGTCTTTATGAAAATTTTGGGCATTAATATTAATATTTTAAGAATCTCTTTAAAAAAAAAATTTAGATAAATAGAAGCCAGTCCACAGGACATATCCCGATCTCTGATGACTTTCTTATACAAATTTAGCTGGCATATATATTACACTTTTTCCTTGTTCGCATGAAGAGTAAGTACTTATTGAGACAATAGTATGAGTATAAGCCTTTTCTAGATGTTTTCAGCATGCCAAATGAGGAACATGCAGACTTTGGGCTTAAGGTACAAGGTAAAATATCAATACTATAAACTAAATACAAATGAAAATTTAAGTAAAAGTAGGAAGACATTAACTATCAATAAAGGCAAAGATTTGTCCTGACAGGCAGAAAGCAGGAATGGGGGGAGGGGTGCACATCGGGCAGAAGGTACGGTTCAAGCAATGAGTAGGATGGGTGGATGGATGAATAGATGGAAGACAATAGTGTTGGGACTCAGAAAACAGTGTCCCAAAATGAAGGCCTCAGAAGCAGTCACAGACGCAAGAATTTTTCTCTGAACTTCTCCTCCCCTCCTGTCTCTCAGTCCCATTCTTCCTCAAGGGTAGCCATAAAAACTAGAAGGCCTCTTTGCCAAGGTGGATCACGGAAATCAGAATTCCCTTTTTCCAGAGCCAGCCATAAAACCTAAAAATATTGCTCTGCTTTCGCTCTGCCTTTCTGTGTAAAAACTGGCCATAAAGAAATTATCTAATCTGCCTTGTTTGCTTATAGGCCGTAAGACCCCAGTTCCAGAGAGAGCTGGCCCCACACCCAGAAGAGAGGAATGCAAGCTCAGAGAGGACAAGAATAATCTAGACAGATAGGCCTTGCTGGGATTCCCACTCTGTCTATTATCATTAGGTCACGCTTTTTGCCCAACCATATTTCTACGTAGTTGTCTATACTTTGTTGACTGTAAGCACAGAAGTGGACAATTTTCCCTGTATGTTTAGGACTTTATTCTGAAGCCTCTCATGTACACATTAAATAAATTTGTATGCCTTTTCTCCTATTAATCTGCTTCTGATGAGTGATTTTCAGTAAACCTTCAGAGGGCAAAGGGAAAATTTCAAATTGACCCCAACAATATCTACCTAGCTAAATACAGAGTCAAAGATATTCCAATTAATGTAAATAATTTTATATTTTATAATTTTAATAATCAACAAGCCATTCATAAAAATATTTATAAAACATTCCTACATGACTAGCTCAAAGTCATATAATTATGATTTAAAATCATTTCTGAGAGACTAAAAAAATATATTTTTCCATTATTGGATTTCAAGTTCTCTTACATGCTTTTTTAATAAAACAAAT
The DNA here is from genome assembly GCA_004363605.1 of Indri indri. NCBI lineage: Eukaryota > Metazoa > Chordata > Mammalia > Primates > Indriidae > Indri > Indri indri. The sequence continues at coordinate 62,851 of RJWJ010000253.1, forward strand.
ATTATCCTCCTAAATAAAAAAATATGGAAACAAAATACAATTGAGCAATGTTTCTCTCTCTTTGCTGTCTTTTTAAATGACAGCATTTACCTGCCCTTCCTTCCTTTTTTCCTATCCTTCCTTCTTTCCTTTCTTTCTCTTTTATTAAACACTCACTAGGTTTCGGGAACTGCATAAATGTAGGAGAAGTAAAAGAAATATTGGAATGATCTTTAGCTTATTTCAATGCTTAGTAGGCAGTTAATCTTAGGTTTAACCCTTTCTGATTTTGTTTTATGTCCCTTTATTGTGTGATCCTCTTCCTATCCTAATGCAAAACATATTTTATAAAACTAGGTTCATTACAGTTCTTTGTGAGGCTACTTTTTTCATTTAATATATTTTATTCTTAATTATGATCATTTGTTATTATTCTGAACTTTCAGAAGAAAGTATATATTTATTCCCCTGTATTATTGTTTTCAAATGACTATTGCAAATATTGAATGGACGATGTATTTTTCTTCATTTTCATACCATCTACTTCAGCCACTGATTTTCTTTGGCAAAATTTATTGAGGAATAAGCTAAGTTCAGCAGTTCCTTCATATTGTTTTATTCATCTTTTGAAAAATGCAAATTCCAACCAAGTAGATCAAAAATACCTACATATGCTCTACTTTATCAAAAGTAACCTTAATCTAAGATTGGGTTTTCTGGAAAGCCACTGGAGGGATTTAAGCAGGGGACAGGGGCAAGGTGCCAGTATCAAATAATTTTCTCTCTCTAAGGAGCAATGTTTATTGTCATAACTTTATCTCTCTAGGGAGGAGTGTTTATTGTCATTATTGTTGTGTATTGGTTTGTTTTTACAATCCAAAGGAGAAGGGATGGGGAGAGGTTAGGGAAAGGAAAGAAGAGTGCCAAAATACAAATGCGTGTAACAGATCAGGCTCAACAAACCACAGCCCACAAGTCAAATCCAGCCCTGCTTTTTGCCTGCTTTTGTGTGGCTCCCAAACTCATAATGGTTTTCTACACTTTTAAATTTGAAAGAGAATCCACAAAAGAAGAATGTGTTGCAACATCTGAAAATTGTGTGAAATTCAAACTGCAGTGTCCACGAATAAAGTTTTGTTGGAACGTAGGCATTCTTGTTCGTTTTTGTATCATCTGTGACCACTTTCACCCTACGGGCATAGCTGAGTGGTTGCTGTAGAACTCTACGGCCTGAAAAGTTTCAAATATTTACTTTCTGGCCCTTTACAGAAAACATTTGACACAGATCATGAATTTTTCATGTATTGTTATGTTTCAGAGCATAAGAACTCCTGGACAAAGGGTAGAAGCACCTACCCCTGTACTTATAAGATCTGCTTCTAGGCCGAATAGTGCATTTATTTATGTAGATACTCACATAAGTAAATTGCAAAATATCTGTTCTTACACTCTGGTGGGAGAAGCAGACATTCAGAAGCTATCTCCACACAAAAATATGTATTTTAAAAGGGTCATAATAGAAGTAGAGGGTGCTGTGATTTAGCATAATTTCTTTTCTAGTCAAAGGGAAGGCCTCTTTGAGGATGTAACATTTAAGTTAAAGAATGGCATATGAAAAGTCTAGGCAGAACTTGCAGGCAGAGGGAAGAGCAAGTGCAGGCAGGAGTGAACTGGGCACTGGGTGTGTTCAAGGTGCCTAAAGAAGGTCCGTGTGGCTAAAGCATAGTGAACCACTGAAGATAGGCAGGGGCTAGATCAGGCAACATTTTGTAGATCAAATGGTAAAGATGTTGAGAATATAATGGGAAGCCTTGGAAGAGTTTTGAAAGAGCAACATGACTGGATCTACTTTTCAAAAGAACTCTCTGATCTCCTCCTTCTAAAGGGTAGACAGATACAGCAATAGTGTGGGGACATGGAGGATAGAAATGAGAAAGAGAATTTTGACTATTGAAGGGAAGGATCTGGTAGAGAGAGGGAGGTTGAAAGCTCAGGAAATAGGCAATACCTGCTGGAGTGGGAACTCTAAGAAGAGGAAAGGGTCTCCTGGAGATAGGAAGTGGGGTGGCTTGTCTTTGCTACAAGAGGAAAGAAGGGGAGAAAGATTGCACATGTACAGCTTTGTAACTCTGAAGCCCATCCCTCTTTCTGTATTCAGTGCTACCTAAGAAACTTCCTTGAGCTTCTTTATAATTAACCAAAGTTCTGAGGTGGTCGGTAAGCAGCTCTATTGTTTTTCATTAATATTAAGTCTTATTGTAGGGTGTCTTAACCTTAATCAAGCTAAATTTTATTTCTCTCCCCCTTTTTACTCTTTTCCTTACTTCTTCATTGTACTCTGGTTCCTGCTTCAGGCATTTGGGACAATCCATTCATACACTGGAGCTCTGTGCAAATATTCTCAACATGTTGTGACTCTTCTGTCCTCCCTGTTCTCCTCTCTCTCATCTTATTATTTCCCTCTTTTTCTTACTTTCTCTACTGGACTGCTCCTTAAGTTTTGCCTTCTTATTCTCTTCCTTTGTCTCCATTTCCTCTGAGATTATATCTGCTGCATCCCTTTTTCGCAATTTGTTGATAGCTCTAGCTGTGAAGCACCAGAAGAAAATCAAATACATGTTACATATATATATAGATATATATGCATATATACTGCCTATGTCATGTACACAAATTTGTTGAATTCTAAGTGGAATTTTACTAACCTCCATTTTAATAAAAGCCACCTTCAATTCATATTTTGAGTTTTCTCCTGTCTACTCTCCTCCCAATAAATGCAAAGGATTCTGAATTTCTCATTCCCATTTTAATAATGTAGCAATGAATTATTTACTTTTTAAATCATATGTTTATATTTTTTGTGTTTTACATCTGTAATTAACCATGAAATAATGTTCCACAGGGGAAGAAAGAAGGTTAATATTATGCTGATTTTAAGTCATGGAGAAAAGTTTTCCAAATCTAATAAATTTGCCAAATGGTACTTTTTTCAAGTGATGAGAGTTAGGGTTACTTCCTTATTGGGATTCTTATATTATCCCTTGTTTGTCTCTGAAATTTCCGCTAAGAATCCTTATTTCCCCTTATATAAGGAGCACCTGGGGTTAATCGAGAGCTGTGGTTAGAATTTTATAAGGGAAATAGGTGAACTAGGCACGCCAGGGTTTACTTTGTAGCCAAAGTAACATGAAAAAAGGGAGCTGTTACCAGGTGTAGAAAAGTTTCTATTATCTTCAGGGATTAGCTTATTGGTGCTTGGGTTGCCTCTCTATTCCTACCTTTCTATTTCTGAGTTTGGTTTTGTAATATTACTGTATTCTGTGATACATTCTGTTTTCTTTGTCTACCTCTGTTGAGATTCCAATTCTATTTTCAACCCCATCCTGACAATCTGATTCTGACTGTCCACCTACTCTGGACTTCCAGATCTGGGTCCTGGCTTAGTATCACTCTGTCATAGTGACCCACTGCCCTGGAACGTCCGTAGGCACTTGGTATATAGATATGAATATCCAGCTGCCACATCAGTACCTGAGATGTCAGTAGCCGAAGAGTATGATTGCAGTCCCATTTACATTAATACTCAAATTCTGATGGCTCCAGTCCCCCACATAATTGGATCCATTATGTCCAGCTTTTTATAGTGTCCACTCTATCAAGTGTTTCCTCCATATACCACTGATGCAAACATATGTTTATGGATTGTCACTATTGCTTGGCTGAGTCCTCCAATCTTATTTGTTGCACAGAGGAACCACTCCAAGAAGCAACTCATTGCTTTTACTGTTGCTGCCACCAACACTTCTGTCTGGGCTGAAGTCCAGTTAATTGGCAACAGAGCTGGAGCTCTGTGGCTCTACCCCATACCATTACTCTCCAACGTTAGAAGGGAAACAACCCTGTTGTATAATGCTCAATGAGATAAATGCACAAAGGAGTTCCGTTTCAAAGCTGCTTGAATTCCAAAGTGTTACAGCATTTATGAACACCTCTCTTCCATTTATACAATCACAAAATTCTCCCCAGGAGAAGACACACATTTTTAGGGTTGATAGATCTAGTCAAGTTTTAGTATTAGCTTTTTGCTATGTTAACTTGTCTATACTGAACAACAGCCCCCAGAAATCCATTTCTAGTATGTCTCTAGGCAGGGTGAGATACAAGCTGAAGGGAGGCAATGACCATTTTGTAGCATGCACATCTCCTCTCCCTGTTATTTATTCACACTGTAATCCAAACGTTGTTGCAAAGGATTCTGTTAATGTGATTATAGTCACAAATCAGTTATCTTAAGTGAATCAAAGGGAGACTGTCATTGGTGGGACTGACTTACTTAATTGGAAGGCATCAGAGAGGGCTTAGGCCTTCCCTGAGGTCAGAGACTCCAAATAGCCCCTGGACTTGCAATCAGTCTCCCTTGCTCCTGATCTCCCTCCATGATTACTGCCTACGGACAACAAGCTTCAGCTTGTGTTTATGGGGTTTGGGCCTGCTTACAATCTTCCCTTCCTGACTGCCTACCCTACAGATGTTGGATTTGATTAACCAGCCCCCAAAATTGCTCATTGCTTTTATAAAATCATATGTACCTTACTGTTTCTGCTTCTGTGATTGAACACTAGCTGACATAAGCTCCTACAAACTGCCTCTCTTCTTCTCTTCCATCTTTGGTCCCATTGGTGGGAACAGCTTACAATGACAAAATGCTTTCTGTACGGTGAATACAGCAGCTGCCATCTCTTCTCCTCTGAACTCTTCCACAGACTTTGTCTCCACTTGGGCCACCCCAGTCCATAAATCATCTAAATCCTTGTAAACACTACTCAACCTCTCAAAACCCACCTCAGTCCAACGTCAATAGACGTATGGTAGGAGGTATGTTGCCCAATACCACCAATAAGGAAAATTATTTTGGTTGGAATTTTTCAAAGATTTGAAAATGCAGACATCATGGGGAAATTTCATTTTTGTGATTTGATTATGAAGTAATTTGAGGAAGTGACTTCTTTCTGTAGATCTGGTAACCAAATGGACAGCAAATGTTAATGTAGAAGATCCATAAGTGGCTACTTTTGAAAAAACCAAGAAATCTGGTTGAATGGCCACAAGGTTAGATGTGTTTTTCACATGGCCAAATGGCATTTAAAGAAAATGAAGGTAAGTAGAGTTTTGCCACTTGAAAATAGCTAACCTTTGTTATTTTTCTGAGTCCCACCGATTTCCAATCAAATTGATTTGCAAGTGATTACCGTTAACTCAAACTGTACCAAAGCCAATGCCATCAATATGTATTTAAGTTATCATTCACTTGTTTTTGTGTGACCCTGACTTCATCAGAATGAACCCCATGCCCTACTCAATTAATATCCTCATTACTATCCTCAGAAGTGAAGAGTTAAACTCACCGGGGAGCAGTAATGGTAATGTGTCCTGAGAGATATTCATCTGGCCCCAGCTGTCTGTTTTATTCTAAGTGCTAAATGCGTTAATATACATAGACTATCATTTACATAGCAAGTGGCTATGCAAGATGAATTATTTATTGTGTGACTACTACCTAATACCTGGTGTACTACCAAATGCAAAGCCTTTTCTCATTTGACCTGTATATAAATTTGCATTATAGAATTCATTACCTTTATATATAAGTCACATTGAAGTTACATGCAGCTGTCTCTCAGAGAAGCTGCAGGTTACCTCTGCTTTGATTTAATTGCTGCTCTCCTTGTATGGCAAAGAAGCCTGCTCTTGGAATGGAAGAATTTCAGGGACCTCAGCCAGGCGGCATGTGAAAAGCCTCTCCTTTGATGCAGAGAGTAAGGTGAGAGAGAAAGACAAGCCCAAATTTAATTAAAATGTTATGAGAGCTAGAAACCAGCACATGAGACAAAGTAAAGGGGAGCAGGGTTTGTGCCTCCTGAAGTGTGTACGCTGCCAGGGATCACCAAGGTAATAAAATTCAAGCTGCTATCCCCAGGCAGTGGGTGACCCCATCCTCTGCAGAGAGCTGCATGTTTACATTCAGAGAGAACTGGGAGGAAGTCTTCTTGAATAAGAAATTACCTCATTTCCAATTTATTCTTTAGTCTCTGGAATGTAATTTAATTCATCTTTGCAGTTTTCATGTGGCTTTTCATACTATTCGTCTCTGGATTATCTTTGCAATCTCAAATAATATGGTTCATCAGGGAGGTTGGTGCTTCTGAACATAACAATACTAAGACTAGTTCCCTGACAGGGCAGATAGCAAGCTAATTATCCAACTTGTTGGGGAGCCAAAGCTGTAGGGACGGGAAATTTCTGGTATTGAAATGAGTGGTGGAGAGCCTTTAGAGGCCTGAAACTTTAGATATCCTCCCCATTAGACTCTTAGTCAGTCGCTCGGGGCTCTGCCAAATTGGATGGCCTCAAGATTTGCTTTGCTTGTGAGATTTTGTGTTACTTCCCAATTCCAGCTGGACTGCAAATACTGCAAGAGAATCCTTTCTTATTAGTGGTATTTTGGTCCTTCTATTTCCCATCTCACCTGGAAACAGGCAGTGCAGGGGAGTGAGAAAATGAAAGAACAATGGAAAAGGTAATAGAATTGCACTGAACCCTTGAAGAGATTTGCTTTGAATTCCACATGAAGGTTGAGGCACCTACAAACTTCACCTAAGTCAATCCAGGTGTACCTGTCCCTCTAAGTGTAATTTTAGAAATGCTCTTTCCTGAAGAAACGTATGTTTGATAGTTGATTTGTTGGAATACCCATGAGATTACAAAGCTTTATTTGCCTCTCTCATTTGATACCCATGCACCTGAACTAGAAATATTTCCTTGGATAAATGAAATAGTTGGAATTAAAAATTCATATTATAACCTAATCCCTTATTGAGCAGAGTGTGGTCTGGGGACAGGCAGTATCTGTACCATCTGGGACATTCTTAGAAGTGTCTCACCCCAGACATATTGAATCAGAATCTGAATTTTAACAAGATCCCCAGTTTATTTGTAAGTACTTTAAAGTTTAATAGTCTCTGATCTAGCCCACTGATCTCCAACCATTTGCATTTTTTCCTGAGTGAATCCTTTCTTCAAATGACTTAGATGAGGCTTCGACAAGGGAGGGGTGGTGAGTTGAGACAGATGTTGAGGACTCTCAAAGTTGTCCATGTCTCCCTCCCTGCTGCAGGTTTTTGTTACCCCAGGGCACGATGGAACACAGTACAAAGACACTAAGCCAATCCCTCCATTTCATTGTGCACTAAGGCACTGAGGCTGTGAGAGGTTAAATAGCTTACTTTAGGTCAAAGAGCTTGTTAGCACTGATGCTGGGTCTATAAGCTAGCTGGTTGGACTCCCAGTTCCGTTCTTTTCATACTGCCTGGTTCTGACACCCAGGATTTGCAATAAGCCTTTGAACAAAAAAATAAGCTGTGTCTGTGACTGAAGTTATTATCCAGGCTTTGCCACTCCCTGGCCTGTGAAAGGCATTTAAACACCTGTCCTTGTTTAAGAGTGAATTAGTGCATTATGTGTTTATAGCTTGGTAATTGCACCCTATGCATACTATTGTATTTAGAGAACAAATCTGAGGTTGAACGCACACTTCTAGTTTTGATTATAAATGTTTACTTAAAAGATGGCTCTGATTCAATGCTATGAAATCAATTCCAGGCCACCAGAGAGAGCGCATGCAAGCTTTTTACCTTCTGGGCTTGAAAGATGAAAGGCCTTGGATGGTGTTATGGACTGAATGTTTGTGTCCCTGCAAAATTTGTATGCTGAAGCTCTAACTCTCAATGTGACGGTATTTGGAGATGGGGCCTTTGGTAGGTAATTTGGGTTAGATGAGGTCATTAAGTTGGGATTCTCATGATAAGACTAGTGCCCCTATGAGAAGAGATACCAGCGAGCTTGCTCTCTCTTCCTGCACATGCACAAAGAAGAGGTCACGTGAACACACAATGAACAAGATGGCGACCACCTACAATCCAAGAGAAGAGGCCTCAGACTGGAGTCTGCCTTGTTGGCACCTTAATCTTAGACTACCTAGCCCCCAGAACCGTGAGAAATAAAATTATTATTTAAGTCACCCAGTCAGTGTTATTTTGTTATGGCAGACTGAGGCCATGTCTTCCATACCTATTTATAAATGTAATCTGGACATCCTTACAAAAATTGAATAATAATGATGTCTCTCATTTACTGAGTACCTATTATAAGCTGGATACTGCCAAGCCCTGTGCTAGACATTTCATACATGTTACATATTTCATCATACCAATCCTTTAAGATAGATATTGCCCTGGCTTTACAGACTAGTTTCTTGAGGGAGCAAGCATACCTCAGGCTTTCTTAGTGTCTCCAGATTCTAGCACAGTGTTTGGCACATAATAGGTGCTCGAATGCTATTATTATACTGAAGGTTATAAGATTTGCCCAAGGTCATACATTTGCTAAATTTCAGATCCAGAATTATCTTTCCAAAGCTCATTGCAGTAGATTGCAAGAAATAGGCCCCAATTCTCCCTATTTCTTTATGCATACTCCTTTGAAAGTGACTTTTCCTATTCATCCCATCTGGAAGTAGAGAATATCTTGCCACTCTCTTGAATTCAGATTGACCTTGGGACTTGCTTTGACCAAGGAACAATGTGGGAGTTTTGAGTCTAGGCCTGAGACTGCCATGTAAAGAAATCTGGGCTGGCTTCTAAGGATGACACTTGTAGACAGCAGCATCAAACATTGAACACCAGACATGCAAATGAGAACATCTTGGACCATCCAGCCTTGTTGTGCTGAGTGCTGCCACATGAGTGAACTCAAGTGAGACCAGCAGAATTGTCCAAATGAGCTTACCCAAAATTGGTAACCCACGCAATCATGAAATAATAAATGATTATTGTTTTTAGCCACTATTCTATTATTATATTGCAGAAAATTGACAAATTCGTGCTCCTTCTACCACCTAGTTGTTGGTGATGATGATGATGATGGTAATTAAAGGGATGATAATATTATCTGTCATTGTTGAAAGATTATAATGTACAAAGCAATACTCTAAGAACTTTACATGCATGATAACATTTAATTAGTTCAACCATCCCGAGAGCTGGTATTATTTTATCTCCATTTTGTTGGTGAGAAAATTTGATTAAGTAACTTCTCATGGTCACACAGCTAGTGTTGAAGTGGATATACTCCAGAATAAACACTCTTAACCATTAAGCTATAGTGTTTAAAGGAAAGGAGCCATGGTGCAGTGAGTTATGTATAAGAAGATGAATTATAGGAAAATATTTATGGAAGTGATAGATTAAAGGAGTACTGTAGGAAAAATAATGGCCCTCTAAAGTTGTCCGTGTTCTAATCCCTGCAAACTGTGACTATGTTATATTGCATCGCAAATGAGAATTTAGGTTGCGGATGGAATTATGATTGCTGTATTTGTTTCCTTTGGCTGCTATAAGAACTTACCATAAATTTGGTAGCCTAAAGACCAGAAATTTATCGTTTCTAGAGACCAGAACTCTGGATCAGCTTGACTGAGCTGAAACTAGGTGTCAGTAGTCCTGTGCAGTCCTCTGGAGGCACTGAGAATCTGTTCTTTGCCTCTTTCAGCTCCTGGTGGCTGCCAGTATTTGTTGGTTTGTGCCCACATCACTTCAATCTCGGCCTCCATGGTCATATCACCTTCTCCTCTCCTGTGCATAAAACCTCCTTCTCCCTTCCATTTATAAGGACAATTTTGATCACATTTATGGCCTACCCTGATAATCCAAGATAATCTCTCCATATTAAGATCTTTAATTTAACCACATCTGCAAAGTCTTTTATTTGTGTGTGTGTGTGTGTGTGTGTGTGTGTGTGTGTGTGTGCGCGCGCGCCATATAAGGTAATATTTCAGGTTCCAAGGATTGGGATGTGGTATCTCTTGGAAGGGCATTATTCAGTCCACCACAATCCTAACCAATTAACGCTGAGATGGGGAGAGTATCCTGAATTATCCAGATGGGCCCAAAGGAATCATGGGGGCCTTATCAATCAAAAAGGAAAGAAGAGAGTTCAAGAGAGATGTGACTACAGAAGAAAGGCACAGAGGGTTCCAAAACGTCACTGGTTTTGGAAATGAAGAAAGGAACCATGAGCCAAGAAATGTGAACAACCTGTAGATGGAAAGGGCAAAGAAATGGATTTCCTTAGAGCCTCCAGAAAGAAATGTAGCCTTGTAGACACCTTGATTTTAGCCCCTTGAGACTTGTGTTGGACTTCTAACTGACAGAAAGTAAATTTGGGTTAAGCCGCTAAATTTTTTAGAAGGAGGAAGTCAAACACTCTATTTTAAAGATAAACTTTGTTGAACATTTGCTTTATGCCAGTTACTATACTAATTTCTTTATATATTTATTATTTCATAAAATTTTAAAAAAACAATAAAATAGCAACCTTTCAAGTATTGTCTCCACTTAATTGTTGTGAATACTCAGTCTTACCTGCCGAAAGATACACAGCTCCATAGTGGAGCCAGCATTGAACACAGATGATCTGACCTCTGAGCCATCATTCTTTATACCCCATTGGTCACCATAAATATTGTGTGTGTGTGTGTGTGCATTTGCGTGTCTTAAGGTATGTATTTGGAAGTACTCACCTGAATGTGTTCTCAACCAAGGGTCAAGAGAAGCCTGAATGAAGACATACCTGTCATGGTGAGGTTCTACTATAGGTAGGAATAGGAGTTCTTGAAATATATTCTGTAAGTTTCTTGTAGTTTTTGAATTAAAGATGATCTAACTTTTTTTTCTATATTTCTGTCTTTTTTGCCAATGGCACTGAGAAAAAAAATTGCATAAGAAAAAGAAAAAAAAAAGGCTAGATTTGAGGAAAGAAGGTTAATTTTTTAAAATTTATATTAATTCAAATGAACTTTAGCTCCTCCAGAAAATTTACAACTATTCTTTACAGACAAATTTGGGCATCTAGAGGTTCCTTGATTCTAATTTATGCTTTCTTATCAATGCAGAACTGATGTCCATCAAATGTCAATATGTCTGCAGAAATAAGCTCCAGGAAATTAATTTATTTTCAGTGAAGTTCCACTTATTTGCCATTTTAGTTATGAATTCGCCTGCTTTATTCTGTAGCATGTCTGAGTTTTGTCTGATCACTTTTAATTACAAAGTTATACTTGGGTCCTTATTTCCTTTGATATAATCTTTTCAGACCCAGGCTCTGGTCTCATTTTTCTGAGCTCTGGCTTCAACACTAGGAATCCCTGAGGGCTGATGTTGGTTGGACACTGACTCCAATTATTTTCTGTGCAAATTGCTTGACCTTTCGGCTTTGATTCTCCCTTTCACAAACTGAGGATATAATCACTCCTGTCTTATTTCACAAGGCTCCTAAGGGAAACATTAAAGAGCTTTGAATATGAAAAACACTATATACCTGTGAAGAAGTGTTATACACTCACCATTTTCCATCTGATTTCTAGATAATATCAGGTGCAATCACCCCCAGGGAAGCTAGTTAAGACACAGCAATCCTTGGCCAGGTCTGTGGTCTCTGTGCTTCTGAGGTGCCCTGAAGCAGAGAGTAAGCAGCAACCCATTCCCTGCTGTGGAATTTTTCTCCCATGGCTGTTTGCAAGTGAGATCCTAGCAGAATTGCTGAGCCTCTGTTAAACTTCTCCTTTTACTTGATCTACTTGAAAAGAACCTTGCTGCATACATTTGTATACATCACCACCTCAGAGGAGCTCTGTGAAAATGCACTCCTGTTCCTCTGGCCTGCTTGGAGAAGAGAAAAGCAAGCAGTTTTCAGTGCAGCCTGAGCTCAGATGGAGAACAGAAATTTTCAGGATTAAAGTAAATTGGTGTTATAATTACAGTACTTAAGACACCTTCAAACTGAACATCATCTTTACTCGTCTCGCTTTAGATAAGGACATCACCAGACTCTACAGGTCCTCTCATAATGCAATTGGCCTAATCAATTCATGTCAAAGTGACAGCAAAGCATTTCTTGGACCTTTTCCTCTCTATCTGTATTCCAGGATGGGAGAGGCTGAGTATGAATGCGTGAGTACTTACTTATTTTCCTAGATTCTGAATCCCATTCCAAATTAATTAGCTTGGATTACCTATATGTAGCTCTTATTCCTTTGTTTTTGCCCTCATCTATTCCACCTACTTCTGAAAACTCTTCTTTTCATTTTCAGGAGTGAAAATTTCAGTAATGCTTCTTTTAAGTTTCTAAATAGCTGGGATTATGCCATGGACTCAGTGGGCTTTTGGAATGAGGAAGGACCTCAGCCTGGAGAGGAGAGAAGTGAGGCCCAGAGCTGTTCAACAATGCAATACAAGTCACACATCCAATGAAAAACAGATCCATACCAGAGCCTGGGTCTCCTGACTTCCATCCTGGGCTTCCATCCATTACATGTCCAGTAACGATCACTGTACCTCAGACCCACATGGAACACAACCCACGGACTTTGTCTTGAGGAACACGAGGGCCAAGGCTTTCCTTCACTTTCTGCTTCTGTGCAAGTACAAATTGGAAGCATTTCTACATTTCCCTTTGGCTGTGGGTGGTCCTGGTGTCTCTTGAGAAAGATGGAAGGGGTCAGCCTGAGGTTTCTTGGCAAAACGTTAAGTCTGAGTTGTTCACTTTCCACTGTAACCCAAATTTCCCATGCTTGGGTAGCCTGGAGGTAGAACAGGGTAATAATAACAGCTATAAAACCGTATCTTTCTGACTCTGGTCTGATCCATCTTTGGGAATTCCAGCCCCCTCAAATACTTTCCAAGTTGTTTCAAGGTTCACAGAAGTTGTTTCCCGGGAGCTCTGAGAACTGGTTTTCAGGTTTTATAGTCTTTAAGTATCAGTGATTATCATAACCTTCTGGGAACTAACTAAAAATTGGATTTTATAATGCCACCCCCAGAAACTTTGAATTAGCAAGTGCAGGATTAGGCCCAGGAATATGTATGTCTTTAACTCCTCACATCAATTTGAGGATCAGCCAGGTCTATGAACACCTGTTATATTTCCACAGGCCATTATTTCAATACATATTTAGAGCCCACTCTATCCTAAGCACTGTTTTAGGCCCTGGATATAAGCAATGAAGAAAACAATGTTTTGACTTGTTTCTAGCTTTGCCATCTTAAATTTGACTTTCAATATGTCAGCCGGAGTGATACATCTAGAACATGTATCAGAACCTACTTCTCTATGGATGAAAATCTTCCAGTGGCATCCTGTACAATCACATAACAAAGCTCTAGTTTATTCACTCACCTATGTCTCTCATGCTGGGGCCCCTGCTCCCCTTAGACACCATCGCCCTGTTCTCTCCTGTTCATGCTGTCCTCTCCAGGCATATTGGTCCCTTGCTGATCCTGGAACACAAAGGCTCACTTGTAACAGAAGACCCTTTGGCCTAGCTGCTCCCTCTGTTTAGAAAACCCTTCTACGAAATATTCCCATGGCTTTGTTCTCCAATTTTCCTCAATATCTGCCCAAATATCAATTGTGGAAAAGGCTTTCCTTGTATAAAAAGCACCCATGCTCCTACCCTCACTTTGACTTTGCTTTTCTCCATTGTATTTGTCACATTTAATCACTTGTTCAGGTATCATCTGTTTTTTTTTTCCCCCAGTGGAGTGAAAGCTCCAGGAGGTCACATCTGTGACTCACTGCCAAAATCTCAAAGGCACCAGTGTTGCTGCAGCTGCTTCCAAGGCAGGAAGCTCTGTGGCACTGCCACAGACAGTGCTGCCACCACTGTTCTCACCAGTTCTGTGCTAGCACCAAAGATATTGCTGCTTCAGCTCTTTGATGCCCAGCAGGTATGGGAGAAATCTCTCTTTTCGGTTTCATAATGTCACTTATTGGAGAATCCTTAAGAAAGGATTTAGGTAGGTATCCAGAAGCCAGTCGGAGTAAATGGTATATCCTAGCTCATGAAACGAATGCATGTATTTCAAGTATATTTATATTCTGAATCCTAACATGAACACAACTTAGATTCAAGCAGAGATATTAGCCAATTTGGAAAAACATAGAACTCTAAAGCAATTATTTTTTTAACACTAGGAGGTAATTCTTAAAATCATGGAAAAATCTGAGCTATAGCATCACAGGAGTTTGGTTTCAGATCCTTCTAGCAAGAGACAGAAAGCTCACAGGGGGAGACAGTACAGTTTTCATATTCTTCCCAGTTACTCTCTCCAAAAGTATGGGAAACCTCTGTTATGTGCTATTTGAGGTGTTGGAGGGAAGGAAGCAATTTAATTCAACAAAAGCCTATTTCATTAGTGTAGTTTCTTACTGAAATACATGCTATAATAAAGTGCAGTATACACACATATACCTTGTTAAAGTGTGGCTGCTTCTCTAATATTCCTTATTCTGAACACGAGAATTGTGATTTTAATAGTCTAATAGGGTTCACCCATGTGCAGAATTTTTAATTAACAAGACTTGGAAATGGTATTTCATTGAGAACTTTTTGAAGGGGACTAAGGAATGACTGCACCCTCACTCCATAATAAGAACTGTACTCTGTGTACCTGTTTGTAGAAACAATATTATGTACACAGCATTCTTATATCCTACTCTAAATAGTCCCAAAGTAACAAATAATAAAACTTCATCTGCATGGATATAGAAAGCTTGGTAATTGGTTTTGTATGTATCCCTTGCAGTTCTCATATCAAGGCCTCCGATTGACCCACCAAGGTTTGCTTCTGGCTTCAGAGTCCTTATTATTAATTCTGGATAAGTTTAAAGCTTTTCTTGTTAACCCCAGGAAGGGTATGATGCTGTAATTCTCTGTCTAACTTGAATGCTTTTGTTTGAAGTCTCTCTGGTGGCCATGTTCTTTCTGAGGAGCCAGCTGCTTATTGGGTTCTCCAGAAACTTTGAGGAAAGGAGGAGTTATACAGTCAGCCTAATGAGGACCTTTATAACATGGATTCTTCAGGCTATTTTATGGATAGAGTATTAAATATCTCTGAGGCAATAATAGCTCTTGATATTTCTGTTTAATCTCTCCATTTTAATATCACAATGGCTTATATTATGACCATCACTAGCCAGAAATGGCAGATGCATTGAGAGAAACTGACAATAGAGCCTATTCAAACAGCATGCTCCTGCTCTGCATTGGCATGGACAAACATTCATTTTCCCTTCTTCTTTAGTATTTCCTATTTTGATGAATAGCAGCACAATGGTCCACCTAGTAATTGCAGGCAGACTCCCATGCCTCTCTCCTGACCTCATTTTTCACATCATACTAGGATTAAATGGTCCTAATATTGCTTTAATTTACCCTCTCCTGTCTCTGGCCAAAAGTGCCCTACTTTAGACTTTCATTATTTCCTACTTGAATGATTGCAGTAGCCTCCTATTGGTTCTCTCTACATCTCCCCTCACCCTGTGAAATCCATGCTTAGTGTTCCCACCAGGGAGCCCTAAAAAAAAACAAAACAACTGGAATATCCTTCATCTGCTTCAAAACTTTCTAAGATTGCCTCAAAATATAACAGAATGTCTCTAATTGCAGGCTTTGGATCTTCCACATCAGAATCACTGTTAAAGACCTATACTCATATATTCTAGAATTTGTATTTGCATTTAAAACATGCTTCCCAGGTGATTCATACACACTCAAAACAGATAAGAACACTGACCTACCTAAATGATAAAGCCCCCAGTGTTCACAATATCATATAGTACTCTGCTTATATCTGCAGTATCGTCTTACACCTTGCTACTTTCTATTCAGAATGATCTATATGTAGTTCTGGAGACATGTTCACTGGTCAGGAAAAAGTGTCCATTTAGGTCCAGTGAGGGTCTGGCATTTCTGGGCCACTCAAAGTTCTCAGTGGTTTATCAGCTTCAATTGACTAGAACTAGTTGTGGTGAACAATAGCACTCAATTTTATTATATTCTAGGCAAAGCCTAGGTAAATATAAACTTTTCCATTTACACAGAGTAAATAATACAGACAAAAATTTCTTCCCTCTACAACTGTACTTCCAATATAGTAGCCACTGGCCATGTGTGCACTTGAAATGTGGCTGGTCTGATCTGAAATGTGCTGCGCATATATCAGATTTTTGAGAAAGTAGTATGAAGAAAGAATGTAAAATATCTCATACATAATTTTTTTAAAATATTCATTCTATATATCAATATGAAAATATTTTGTATATATTGGGTTAAATAAGATATATTAACATTAATTTCTTTTTATTTCACAAGATAGGCTACTATTAAAAGAAATTAATTTCACTTGTAATTTTTTACTTTTTTAAATTTCAGAATATTATGAGAGTATAAATGCTTTGGTTACATAAATTGCCTTTGCACCACCCAAGTCAGAGCTACAAGAGTGCCCATCACCCATATAGCACACTGTTAAGTGTAAATTTACCTTTCTCCTTCTTCCCTGTCTCACATGCCTGACACCCGATGAATGTTACTTCCATATATGCATATGAGTGTTGATTGATTAGTACCAATTTAATGGTGAGTACATGTGGTGTTTGTTTTTACATTCTTATGATGCTTCACTTAGAAGAATGGGCTCCAGCTCCATACAGGATAATACAAGCGGTACTTCATTTTTATGGCTAAGTAGTAGTCCATGATATACATATACCACATTTTATTAATCCATTCATGTATTGATGGGCACTTCGGTTGTTTCCACATCTTTGCAATTATGAATTGTGCTGCTATAAACCTTGATATCACAGCCAGAAGAGGACTCAACAAAAAAAGAAAACTACAAACCAATATCCCTTATGAATATAGATGCAAAAATTCTCAACAAAATCCTAGCAAACCAAAGAAACCTGCTCATAAAAAAAAATAATCCATCATGACCAAGTGGGCTTCATCCCAGAGGTGCAGGGATGGTTCAACTTGATATGCAAATCTATAAATTTAATTCACCACACAAACAGAAGTAAAAACAAAGACTATATGATCCTCTCAATAGATGCAGAAAAAGCATTCAACGAAATTCAGCACCCTTTTATGATAAGAATGCTTAACAAAATAGGCATAGATCTGACTTATCTCAAAATGATAAAAGCCGTATATGACAAACCCGCAGCCAACATCATACTAAGTGGGGAAAAATTGAAAGCATTCCCACTTAGAACTGGAACCAGACAAGATTGGCCTCTGTCACCACTTCTATTCAACATAGTGCTGGAAGTCCTAACCAGAGCAATCAGACAAGAGAAGGAAGTCAAGGGTATCCAAATGGGGGCAGAAGTCAAACTATTATACTTTAATGATGATATGATCTTATATCTAGAAAACCCCAAAGATTCTGCCAAGAGACTACTAGAATTGATAAATAAATTCAGCCAAGTCTCAAGTTACAAAATCAACGTGCAAGAATCAGTACCATTCATATATGCCAACAACAGTCAAACTGAGAACCAAATAGAAGATTCAATACCTTCCACAATGGCAACAAAGAAAATAAAATACTGAGGAATATATTTAATTAAAGAGGTAAAAGACCTCTATAAGGAGAACTATGAAACACTGAGGAAGGAAATAGCAGAGGACATAAACAGGTGGAAAACCATACTGCTCATGGAATGGCAAAATCAACATTGCTAAAATGTCTATACTAACCAAAGTGATCTATAGATTCAATGCAATCCCTATTAAAACACTAAAATCATTTTTCACAGATTTAGAGAAAATAATCCTATGTATGGAACAAGAGAAGACCCCATATAGCCAAAGCAACTTTAAGCAAAAAGAACAAATTGGGAGGCATCAATTTACCAGACTTCAAATTATTAATATACTACAAGGCTATAGTAACCAAAACAGCATGGTACTGGCATAACAACAGAGACATAAACCAATGGAACAGGACTAACAACCCAGATATAAAACCATCATCACATTGCCATCTGATCTTTGACAAAGCAGACAAAAACATACATTGGGTAAAAGAATCCTTATTCAATAAATGGTACTGGGAAAATTGGATAGCCGCATCTAGAAGACTGAAACAGGGTCCGTACCCATCACCTCTTACAAAAATCAACTCATGGCTGGGCGCGGTGGCTCACGCCTGTAATCCTAGCACTCTGGGAAGCTGAGGTGGGTGGATTGTTTGAGCTCAGGAGTTCGAGACCAGCCTGAGCAAGAGCGAGACCCCGTCTCTACTAAAAATATAGAAAGAAATTATCTGGACAACTAAAAATATATATAGAAAAAATTAGCTGGGCATGGTGGCGCATGCCTGTAGTCCCAGCTACTCGGGAGGCTGAGGCAGTAGGATCGCTTGAGCCCAGGAGTTTGAGGTTGCTGTGAGCTAGGCTGACGCCACAGCACTCACTCTAGCCAGGGCAACAGAGGAAGACTCTGTCTAAAAAAAAAAAAAAAAAAAAAATCAACTCATGGTGGATAACAAACTTACAACTAAGGCATGAAACCATAAGAATTCTAGAAGAAAATGGTGGAAAAACTCTTATAGACATTGGCCTCAG
Organism: Indri indri; assembly: GCA_004363605.1. Taxonomy (NCBI): domain Eukaryota; kingdom Metazoa; phylum Chordata; class Mammalia; order Primates; family Indriidae; genus Indri; species Indri indri. The sequence goes on from RJWJ010000253.1 coordinate 81,361, forward strand.
TAAAGACTTTATGAGGAAGACCACAAAAGCAATCACAGCAGCAATAAAAATAAATAAATGGTCAAATTAAAAGTCTTCCACACAGCCCAGGACATTATCATTAGAGCAAAAGACAACCTATAGAATGGGAGAAAATATTTGCATGCTATATATCTGATAAAGGCCGATAACTAGAATCTATATAGAACTCAGCAAAATCAGCAAGAAAAAAATCAAATAACCCCATTAAAAAGTGGGCAAAGAATATGAACAGAAACTTTTCAAAAGAAGATAGACTAATGGCCAACAAACATGAAAAAATGTTCAACATCTCTAATCATCAGGGAAATGCAAATCAAAACCATAATAAGATATTACTTAACTCCTGGGAAAATGGCTTTTATCAAAAAGTCCCCAAACAACAAATGTTGGCATGGATGTGGAGAGATGGGAACACTCATACACTGCTGGTGTGACTGCAAACAAGTACAACCTTGATGGAAAGTAATATGGAAATACCTCAAAGAACTAAAAGTAGAACTACCTTTAGATCCAGCAATCCCACTAATGTGTGTTCACCCAAAGGAAAAAAGACATTCCAAAAAGACATCTGCATTTTTTACTTTTTGAATGTAGCTACTGAAAATTTAAAATTGTATTTGTGGCTTACACTATATTTCTGACAGTACTACTCTGGTATATACTAAAGTTGAACATAGGCATACCCTATGTATGCCCAGCAATTCCACTCCTAGGTATACACACGAAATAAGGTCTACATAGGCCTATATATGTTCAACAAAAGTCATGCCCTAGAATGTTCACAGCAGCAGTATTCTTAATAATATTAAACCAAGGCTATAGTTTTCGCCGTGTCTTTTTGGTGTCCATTATCTACAACAATCAAAGTTATACAGTATATCCTTGTTGAATGAATGAATGAATGAATGAATGGCTGAACAGCTGTTGGCAGGCTGTCTCTATGGATTGGGGGAGAGAAACAGACCTTAAGAATGCAGGGATTCTTGTGCTATGGAAGATATATGGAAGATATCTATTCCAGTGACGAGGAATAAATATTACTGAAAACATGAGTAGTTTACCTTCCTTTCATGACAGACAGCACATTAAACAGACTCCTTACCCTAAATGTTCCTTTACCTTGTTTTTTCCTCCAAATGATTCTTTACTATAAGCAACATCCCTGCACACATACCTACTTGTAGAGCACTTCTGTATGGTGAAATCTAAGACTGGACTTTCTGGAATGAACAGGATGTAGAGTTCGTGTGAGTACCTGTTTCCAATCAGAGGTGTGCCTTTATATTTGCAGCATTGTCTACAATGCACATAAGCATTTGCCCTCCTGGAAGGCCCAGCTCCTGACAGCTCTCTGCATAGCAGCTCAGCACTTACCACCCCTGACCACCTTCCCAATGCTCATATCCTGAGGCTGAAGGTTGAGAAGACAAACCAGAAAATAAATACACAGTTGTTTTGTTTGGGAAAGTCCCAAATTTCTGAATTGCTTATAAATCAATATAACCAATTTCTGAGAAACTTTGCATAATCTTGACATAGGAATAAAACCTACTTAAGAAATGTTATGAAAAATTCTATTGAACCTGCTCAAACTGAGATGAAAGAATTAGACTGGCTAGAGCAGCTGTTCCCCAGAGCTGCAGCCCTGATGCTCCCATTCTCCCCCACTGAGCTCCCATTTGCAACCCAAGGACACACCAACTCCATATGCCTTACACATTTGCTTCTCAGTAGGAGCTTCCATTAAGACTATAGAGGATATGTATTATTTTATTCTCTTCCTTCTGGGAAACTCCTTAAAACCTTGTGAACCTAGTTGGGACTATCGTATCCCTGGATGCAGGATAGTGGTAATTGTATCAGTAATGGGCTTGAGGTCCTAGCTGGACTAAGTAGAATTCTTTTTGAAATGTCCATTTCAGGACAGCACATGAGAAAAGAGAGAAAAGAGAATAAAGATAGGATATAGAACGATTCTGAAAAACCACAGCGGGTGGGGGTGGGGAGAGAGAGAGAGAATGAGAGAGAAAGATTGAGATAGATCCTGATGGGATTGAATCCCCTGGTCCGGGCACTCTTAAGCCTAGTGCCTCATATGTTCTTTCTAGAAAATGGCATGTGTGGCTGACAGCAAGTAACTTTACCTCTTAAAGCCTCAGTGGTTCACAAAGTCTAATATGAATTGGCCCTCCCTAGTTCCTCAGTTGGCCTCATTTTGTGTAACACACCTTCCCACCCACTAGCCTGCCACACATTAAACTTTTCTCAGCTCCCTGAAATCACTAAATTTGTGCCCACTTAAGGGTGTTTGCACCAACCATTCCCACTTTCCAGTTTGCTTCTCTTTCCACTGCCCAGGGGGCCTCGCTTGGCTGACTTTATTTTTCCCACTCAGAACCAGGGTCACTTCCACAGAGAACACCTGGACTACCCAATTTAAAATAACCACCCAATAACCATGTATCACATCACTTTTTAAAACGTATTGCATAGCATTTAAACCTGACGGTATTTATTAATTTATTGGTATGTATATTGTCTGATTTTTCCCACTTGACTGGGAGCTGCATGAGAACAGTTCCTGGCACAGGATAAGCACTCAGTGGATACTTGTTGAACGAAAGAACAACAATAATAACAGCCATCACCAATATTTACTTTGGCTTATTACATGCCAGGCACTGTTACAAGCATTTTATTACTTAACAAATCAAATCATTGCGATGGTCCTATATGAGATTAATATTTTTATTATCCCCATTTGACAGATGATTAAGCTATGCTACAGGAAAATGGAAACACTCAAAGAACATGCTTTGAGCAAAAAAAATAAGCACTTTTGAATATTCCGTGTGTTGATCAATAGAGAGCCCGGGCATGCCTGCTGCTTTAAATATTCAAAAAACAGGGATGAGCTCTAGCAAGAAAAAATGTGAAGAGGAGAAAAGATAGAAGTGGAGGAGGTGTTAGTTTTCTAGGGCTGTCATTAACAAAATACCACATACTTGTTGGCTTAAACAACTGAAATTTGTTTTCTCACAGTTCTGAAGGCTAAAAGTCCAAGTTTGGTTTCTTCTGAGACCTCTCTGGTTGGCTTGCAGATGTCCACCTTCTCCCTATGTCCTCACATGGTCATCCCTCAGTCTGTATTGTCTGTGTCCTAATGTCTTCTTGTAAGGACATCAGTCATATAGGATTAGGTCCCAACCTATGACTTCAATTTACCTTAATTACTTTTTTAAAGATGCTATCCGCAAATACAGTCAGAGTTATTAATGATGTCAACATATGAATGGTGGCGGGGGGACACACAATGCAGCCCATAACAGGGAGGAAATAAATGATATATAAAAATGAGTAAAGGCAAATGCAATCAAGGAGAGAAAGAAAGCTGTGATGTAAAGCATGAGGTATAAAAGAAATTATCATATAGTTATATAGAAAATAAAAGTAAAGAAGCTGTTAGGTAGATAGTGAGGTATTTGGCTTTCTTAGGGACAAAGGTGGGCATCTTGCCTTGGTGCTGCTTTGAGCAATTGCCCCACCTGGGAAGAGGGACAAAGGCAGGCACCCCATCTTGGTGCTGTCCCACTCTTGGTCCTGCCCTGAGCAAGCAGTAACTGCCACGCTTGGGAGAAGTAGGAACATGCCCTGCCAATCTGCAAAAGAATGCAAGGAATCCCCCAGCCCTCAGGCCAGGAAACTCAGGCACAATAGGATTTGGAAAGTTACCTAGAGTAACCTAAGGCTAATTATCATGTAATTAACTGTCTGTCAGAGTGGTTCATTAGTGACATCTGAACCATGAGGAGGGTCCATTCCAGACACTATAAAACAAGACCTCAGACCATTACCAGACCCTTTAGTTACGACACAGGGTCCGTTCATCCTCTGTGGCAAATGTGTCTTGCTCTTGCTCTGTAAATCTATCTTACCCTTCCTCAATAAACTTCATTTCACTCCTGACTTGCTTTTGGTGTATCTAGCCATTCTCCATCCAAGAGCACACCAAGAACGGAGAACAAGATTGCCAACCCAGCAAAGCCAACAAAGAAATAAAATAAAATAAATAAATGTATTCAGTGAAAAAAAAAAAAAAAGAAGTGTGAATATATGTAAAAGACAAATAAAAGATGAAATACATAAAAGATTAGCACAGGAAAAAAGAAACAGATGAGGACAATGATATAAAAATGAATAAAGAGGAAAAGAATAAAAAAGATAAAATTAGAAAACAAGTTGTGCAACATTATTAGATTTATGCTGGATTTCATTTTGTTTTGTATTGGGAAATGACCTATCATTTTTGTAAGGTTGAATAGAGAAGCACATGATTTCTACGACTGAAGACTTTACTGGTTTGAAATATTATAAGAAGGCAATGCTGATATTGGAAATATCATGGAGATAGAGTCAGGAATACTTTCCTATATGACAGTACTGATCTTTGTCATAAGAGAAAGTGTATCGATGCATTTTATAAAGCTTCGGGGGGCTTTAAAAAGCAAAGAAATTGAGATTGAGTTAGCCGGAATCCGACAGCAGGTTTAGCAGGAGATACTGTTCTGCTACAACTCTCACCAAGGGAGTTCAATTTCAACAGTGCTAATCTTTCCATAGTAGTAGAAGTTTAAATTTTGTGCCCCTGAGGAAAAATTTCCAAAGTAATTCCCACTGGACTTGCCTCCCAGAAATTCCTGCTTCGTGTAATCTCCAGGTAGTCACATGTGCCTCTCCAGGGGCCATGCTACTTCTCTCTCTACTCTGTAAAAACGTATTCATTTGTCATTTCAGATGCTGAATTCTCTATTCCAATGTGGTTAAATAAAGTTTCTTCAGTTTCATAAAACTTCTGGCACAGAATTTTAAGACTAATTTTTTTTATTTTAATGTAATTCTGCCCACCTTAATCTGGTATTGCAAATTAATATAATGTTTTCAAATACAACTCTATCCTTGTTAGTATAGTGGTTAGTAAAAACAAATAGAAAAAAAAAATTTAGAAAATGAAAAATATACTAAAAATTTTCAAAAAATAAAACAAATACATATAACTCTAGATTGTCTTTCTTTTAGTTATTATTTAAACTTCCCCTCTGCAGTTTCGATAATTGGAGTTTATAAAACAAACTGACAATAGAGAGATTGACAGGAAGAAAGGCACACAACTTTATTTACATATGAATGCTTGGGAGCCACACAAGATACAGGACTCAAGGAAGGGCCAGATGGCTGAAGATCAAATAGCACCCTCTTCATAGCAGAGAGGGAGATGGGGAAATGTAGGCAAATTTCAGGTGCAGTAAGTGATTTTTAGGAGAATCGAATGGGCCCACAGAGCAGACAATAGTGTGTATGTACATGATTCTCTTTCGAAACTGAAAGGGACTACAGAAGAGACAGTGGCCTAGGAAAAATTTCCTCCAGCTCTGCGGGAGGTGGTGACAAATGGCAGGAAGGCATGGGGTGGAACTTCACTGTGAACAAAGGTGTTTTTATGCGGGTAAAGTCTCCCAGAAAATCTCTCAGAGCCGTCGTCAGACAAATAGATGGAAAGTCTGTCTGGGCCCATGGAGAACTGATAGTCTTTTCTCTGGTGGTTAATTTTTCTTGGTTATTTGATGAGATTTCTAGAAAGGCAGTTTTAAGACAATTGCATTTTTGTTGGAGGAATTTTCCTCAGTCATATAAGGGAATTTCTAGAGAAAGCTCCTCCCTGCATTTGAGAGGTGGAGGAGAAACAAGAGATGGTTAGAAAGTCCTTGGTTCAGAGGTGGCTTCTAAGGCCGTTTAATTTCCTTTAGTTCAAAGTGCTTGGCATGCTGAAACATTATACTTTGGGGTATCATTTTTTAAGCCCCAACACTCATGGGCCCTGGATCACCTGGATCACTTGGGGTGATCCTAATAAATGGAGATTTCAGGAGATTTCCATATCTACCGAACCAAAACAACAGAGATTGGTCCAATGAAACTACATTAAAACAAGCTTCCCCAGTGATTCTAATACTTACTAAATTTTGAGAACTACTGCTAAATACTTTACACATAACAACTAAACTGAGTTCAAACAAATCATCCTTCTCATATGCTAAACACTTTATTACAATTTGTCATACATATGAGTTTTGTCTATATAACAAATTATTTTTGTCTTCTTAAAATTTCCTTAAAATCATTTTTGACTTTACATTTCTCTGCCATTCCCATGATATTTGAAAACTTTTTGTTGTTGTTGTTGTATTTTGATTTTTTTTTGCTTTAGACAGTTTACTGTAACTGTTAATGTCAATTTAACAAACCCAAAGTACATTACACATACAAGCACAAGCAGAACAAACACTTCATGTCTGACTGTGGTCTTCACTGAAACAGAATTTGGTTTGCACAGTGCAGCAGGTTGATATATAAGATGTGCAGACTCAGGTCTCCTGAATCAAGAGAATCTTGGCCCAATTATACTTTGCCTCCAAAGTCCATATAAATTCTTCTTTCTCCATTGAATTTGACAATGTTGGGGAAATATAATCAAAACCACAATCTTTTCTCAAAAATGTTCACAAAAATAGTAGAAAAAACCCCTGTTTTATTATTGAATGAACATTAGGCAGAGTGTAATGTTAATCACAGGCAATCAGCTAAGAGATTGCAAAATCTCACTCTTTTATATAGCTAAGTAGATACAACCCATTATATACATGCTTTCAAGGTAAACAATAACTAGTTCTTAAGTAAGAAGACTTGACAGTAGTATTGGTCACATATCATTCATCCTCAAATCAGCTATCCCCAGGGTGACCATCTGTATTAACTAACTGGCTGTATCCAGAGAAAAAACAAACTTCTGCTATGACAGGAGATAGTTTCACAACATGGAGCAAGGTGCCCACTAAAGTTAGGCTCCTGCCCTCTCAGAGAAACTAGGAGATGGGGGTGCTATATCCCTTGATGTTTACATTTCAAAGAGATGGCTCCTGAGTCCTTGAGAAAGGCATTTCTGAGTCTTAAAGCTGACAAAAGGCCTATCTAGTTTTCAAAAGGATTTATATACATTTCAAAGAAAGGAGAAAGTACTTATAATTACAAGTTTTCTAAAGCAAATGCTCAAAGGAAAAGGGAGGGGAGAGAAATCTCTCTTCCCATTTTCAACAGGGAGAATTAAGCGTCTCATTTTTAATCTGTATTTGTCCTTACAATAGCTACCACTCTTAATTAAGAATGATGAAACTGACTCATCATCAGATAAAGGCTTTTGGTTGTCTTTGCACATATGTTAATAAATTTAATATATACATTTTTTTCCCTTATCTCTCCTGTGACCAAGGGTCTACACTTACAGGACAACCAGTGGGATTGTCAATAGTCATCAGTTTGTACTGATAAACCTGGCCCTCAAGGGAATAATTAGTTTGTAAACTCGCTTCCTAATTCTATCATATCACCAAATAAGGCACAGACACTCCTATTACTGATGTTCAATTCGTTCTTGACTTTTAGTTACTGGTTTTGAACTCCAACCTAGACTAAGAAACTTTCATTTTAAGAATGTATGTTGAGTACTGAGTTAGCGATAAATGTTTGCTGCCAGATTCTATTCAGAAAGGGCATGCACAAGCCTGCATTTTATTTGAAGGGTGCTCATCAGGACATACCTGGGGCCATCCGGACTCTCATTCGTGATTATGCTTGAATTGTTTGCCTTTTAGGGAAACAGAGTTACTCGCATAAGTGTTATTCCCAGTGCATTCCTTTCACTTTCTGCATAAATAGGCATCACATCGCTTTCTCACTCCACTCCAATTTCTATCTCCTTGAAAAATGAGCAATGTGAACTGGTTGGGGACAGAGGGGATTGTTCCTGATTTAGCAAGTGGCAATGGGATGCCAAGGGGCCTTGTTTGACTCAGAATGTTTACTCTTAAAGGGTTGGTTCCCAAGGAGTTAGAGAGATAGTTCCCTGGCTTCAGTCAAAGGAAAGAATAACACAACTGCCCTCAGCAAGGGGGAATTCCAGCATAATGGATTGGCAAAGGAAACAGTTTTAACCAATATAAATATAATAGCCACCCACTGAGAGGCAATTTACACACATCAGGACAGTCTTAAAGTGGCCGTACTTGGCCAGTGTAATCTACCTAGGAGTATTTTATGAGGTTTGATATAAGGAAAATGGGTAGGGAGAGAATGGAGAGTAGGAGGAGTGGGCCAGTCCAGACGGCACACTGAAACCAGAGACTCCTGCTTCAGGGCCACTTCTGCTTTGTGTGCCACAGAAGGAATGGCCTTTATCCGCCTCCTTCTTTTTTTTTTTTTTTTCAAAGTCTAGTGTTTATTATTGAATTACACTAATATGAGGCATTCATTACATGATACTATACAAAATAAAAGTCACTCTTACAATCTCAAGTTTTTTTCAATGCAGGATCACTTTGTCTCAACATTAGTTGGTAAGTCATAAATCAAAATACTGGGATGAAAAGTCAAATATCATTTTGAAAATTATTATTATTTTAGTAAACATATAGAAAATATCCACATGCTGAGTCTTATGTATAAATGGATATTATTTTCTTTTTATTGGCTCTCACTTTACCCTTTCTATTGCTACTTTCAGAACATTGAACAAATCACTTTGCTCTTCAAAGCATAGCCTCCTGTAGTCTCATTCCACATGTATACACAGAAGGAGGCATATGACTTCAATTGATCCCAATCAGACCAAAAGAGAAAGACTTTTTTTCCTGTAGTTTTTCTTGGAATAACAGAAAAAGAAGTGTATTGTATCAGTTGCTACTGGCAGCTACTATTATAGTGGTAGCCAGTCTCTGGACAATTCCAAAACGTGGCAGGAGACAGACACAAGAGAATCATAAAGATATGGAACTGGAGTCTTTATGCTGCTTCATTTGGAGTACACCCTTCTCTAGATAACCAGTTATGTTATTGAGTACATTACCTGCTTGTTTAAAATAATTTAAATGTAGGGGATTTTTTTTTTTTTTACTTGTTTGTTTTTGGATGCGTGTAGCCCAAAACATCCTAACCGATGGATGTCAAGTCTAGGCAAAATATGTCCTATGCTTAAACTGTAAATGATGGTATTACCTATATAATAACTTGCTTTAAAGATATTTAAGATATTCTACATATGTTCTTTTCTTATGATTGACAACATGGTGAAGTGACTGGAATTCAGAAGTGACTGTTGCTATTAGCTGTTTTCAAAGGTATCTTTTGTTTTGCTTTTAAAGCCGTCTCCCAAAGGCATCTTTTTTCACTTCCATTCAATATTAAGCAAAGTGTTTAGTGTCTTAAGCCAAATGATTTTCTTTGACCAAATGAATGTGTGTGGACTTCTAAAAAGTGTACTGATTTAATCTGGAACTTTAGTTTTGCCCTATTTATATATTGTTTCTTCTGACTTTGCTTATATCTAATTTTTGTGTCTTGGACCTAGCTCATTAATTATGATGGTACCACATATTCTCTTGGGAAGGAACACATGGGACAGTTATTGCCCTTTCCCCTATTTCCATGGAGTAGGGATTTTCCTTATGCATGAGTAGTGTTGGAGAATAGACTGCCTATTTTTCTCTAGATGCTGTTACTTGTGACTCCCTAAAGAAGGAGCTGCTAATCTGATGTTTTGGGAGATACTATAACCATCACATAACAATATATCCTGCTATAGGGAACAGATGAAGATAATAAATTATTACTTTTATTCTTTAGCTTAAAAAAGAAAAAGATCTTTTTGCACATTTCCCAGAAAATAATCTACACAGAAGAGATGAGAATATACAACCCTTACACAATCTCTTGTTGAAAAGTTCTTTGTTTAAAAATGCTTCTTTGTTTGAGGCTACAGTGAGCTATGATTGCCTACTACATTCCAGTCTGGGAGAGAGAAAGAGAGTCTATCTGAAAAAAAAAAAAAAAAAAAAAAAAAAAAGTCAGGCACGGTGGCTTACAACTGTAATCCTAATGCTTTGGGAGGCCAAGGCAGGAGAATCTCCTGAGGCCAGGAGCTCGAGACCAGCCTGGGCAACACAGTGAAACCCCGCCTCCACAAAAAACAAAACAAAACAAAACAAAACTTCCTTGCTTCCTTTGTTTCTAATGGTACTAGAGAGGATCCACTCCCCTCCATCTTCTCAATTGTATGTCATTACTTCTTGGAGGGATAGGAAATAGAAGAGTCAAATTACTCTCTACCCAGTTCCTTCACACCAAGGCAAGAACAAATGATAAGTTGGTCCTACAGAGTTTTATCCGCCTCCTTCTTTGAGAAGTAGTTTTTTATTTTAAGTGTTAATCCGGCCTTGATTTCAGTTCTAGTTTTGCCCCTAAATGGCAAAACGACTCTAGATATTTTTCATCCCTGCTCTACTTCAATAAAAATAAAGGGTTAAAGTAGAGAGCCAGTCAAGAGAAGGGGCTGGGACTTCTGGAGCCAGACTCTCTGGGTGCCATTCCAAGTACCTCTCAAGATGGCTGTGTGAATTTGGGCAAGGTTCCTAATCTCCGTAATGCTTACTTTCCTCATCTGTAAAACAGGGACAATAATACTACTTTCCTCACACGCTTCTTAGGAGTAATAAAAGCAATATCCATGTAAAAGCATTTTCATCTTGCCAAGCCTGTGATGAGTATTCATTAAAGATTAATAATCCTTATCAACAGGGACCTCTATAGTCTCTTCTGGTTCCTAATGTCTAAGATTTTTAGAATATTTTACCATTTCTAATTTATAGACAGGTTTTAATACCTCAGGGAAATTCTCTTTGAGACATCTACTTGGTAATTATATTTTCTGCCTTTATATTTCTAAAATTAAAATTTATTTTTATGCCTTGATTTTAAACCATTAAGCATTATTTGAAAAAATCTCCTCTTTCCCCATGATAAATTCTATCAAATTTGTGGAAATAAAGGAATCTCTACCTTTGTTTACACCTCCCTTTACATTTCAGAGGCTGCCTGAACAGTAGTCATGTTATGCCTGTGAGGGCGTAAGTTTTTAAAAGTTAGAAAACGTTCACCAGCGTGGTTCTGTGCATAGATCTTGTAAGATAAAGTTCATGGCCGACACTCCTATAACAAAACACAGGTTAACAAGAGAAAAGCAAAACAAATTAAATCAAAGTTTTATATGACAGAGGAACTTCAGAAATGAACACCCAAAGACATGGGGAAAAAATTATTTTTATGCTTAGGTTGGATGAAGCATGGAGAGCTGTGTAGAAGTGCGATTGAACATAAGGGTATGACCCAATGGTAACAGACTGAGTGGGAAACCCAGCAGGGCCTGCCTGTTCAGATTCTTCTTGGCCTCTTTGTTATAACATTTATTCCTCCTGGATATAGAGTAGAAGCCCTCTGGAATGAGAGTTTTATGATCTACTATCAGAAAAGTGTAGGTCAGAGAATTTCTTCATGGCCAGCTCCTAGGTAGAAAGGCAGGAGAAGGTTAGAATAGTGTTTCTAGGTTTTGTAACTTGCTTTGGGGAAAAAGGGCTCAGGTTCCTATGACTTGCCTTGGGGAAGAGGAATTCTGGTTTCTATGACTTGCTTCTAGGAAGAATGAGGGATGGGAGACAAGAAGGCATAAGAAGGTCAGAGAGACCTGGGTTCTGAGGACTTCCAATCTCCTTCAGTTCAAAATACTCAGCATATCAAAGCTTCATGCTTTGGGGTAGAGTTTTTTGAGCCTCAACAATCCACACAAAGTATGAGCTGGAAAAGCAATATATCTCATTAAATTTAAGAATTACTTTACCTAAACTACAAGTCAGTCAGAAATGACTAAAAAGAAACAAGTACAAAGTATTTTTATAGCTCTCATCAGTATCACAGTGGATAAGAAAAAAATGAGAAGGTAGATGCTGAATACTTGATCTTCTCACAGATTTCAGAGGTGCATGTACATGTTTTACGCTTTGCTTCCCAGAATCAAATGAGATAGAGACACACTACTGTCTGTAGTAGTACATGCAATGAAACTGAAGAGTATATATAGTTTTAAAAGGTGTAAGAGCCCCATAGATTCTAGTAATTCATCTTTTTAAAGTTTTGTTTTTAATATTCATAATAAAACTCATGTTACTCAGCATAATATTAACATGAAATTTGTAAAGCACATATTTCTAACTTTTCTTAATATAGATTTTCATTTTAGTAAACAAACTGATGCTGAGTTGGGCTTAGAATAGCCTAATCTCTTAAAAAGCAACTTTGAGGATGGTGTTAGCCTTTTAGTAGCCAGAACATAAATGCTATTATTTCGTTTATCTGTGTTGATCAAACACCTTTGTGGAGTTTAATGAGTACTTCAGATTCAGCATCTTTGGTGTCTTTTTTGGAAAGAGTGACCAGTTAATTAAAAAATACTTCCTCCATGCGATTTATTCTTTATCTTTGCATGAAAGTGATAGGAAACTAGGATGGGAATATAATGTATGTTAAATACCACCTTACTAACATGAATTAATTTTCATGTAGTGAGAATTTGCAACTAAACAGCTTTCTTTACTCTGTGAGTGGTAGTAGCTATTATTAAGGGACAGCGCTCTCATCCCTTTGTAGTTAATGTGTCTGATATATCTGGAGATAAGAAGAAGACATTGAAGATGCTCCAAGGCCACATCTTGTTCAAGGAGATTTTTTATTTAAAAATTATAAAAAACAAGCCCCACTATGTGTGTGTGTGTATGTGCTGTGTATATGAATTCCAGGGTTGTTTGTAAAAAGTGTTTCTTTATGAAACTGTTAAGCAATTTGAAGCATTAGACAATCAATTCATTTTCACCACCAAGAATCTCAGAAGCCCAGTGAAGTTATTTGTTTATAAGACATAGTCATCCATATTTTGGGAGAAGAGATACTGGACCAAGTTTTCATTTCAGCACTGTGATCAGCTAGAATAATTCCCCCTCTGAAAATATGTGTGGGGGGTGAAGTGGGGCCATGGGTGTGGGGTGAGAGTTACATACTCTGAAAATTAGAGCTGTTTGTCTTAGAAAGACGAAGAGTTGGTAAAGGTAAAAACCCCTCCTTAAAGGTGCTTTTACTTCCTTTAACTTTACAATCTGAAAGCAAGAAAAACAATCCTTAATCATGCTTAATTTGAGTATATTATATCAAAATTCTTATAGGATGCAATTGAACAGTGAAGTACTTGTAAGCGACCCAGTTGAGAAGAGTATGACTTTTCTAAACATTTGTAGTATTTTAGGAACCTGATTAGCTAAAATGAAGGCTTGGTTACAAAAGAAATTCCTGACCGAGTAGCCTAATGATTAATTATAATAACACTGTCACAAATTTGTAGAGTATAAGCAGATTTACCTGTTTTTTAGTTTATACAGATAAATTTCAGTGTCATTTTTCCCATCTGCTTTCCTCTTTATCAACTAAATTCCATGCTCTCTTACTCGCTAACAGGAATGTTTGTTTAACTTAATAATCTGTAAGGCAGTACTAGCTCTCTAGCTCTACAGCAATACATTATGAAAATCTAGATCAGGACACTATTCAAACATTTTTACCCAGAATCCTCTTCTAAACATTTAGAGACAAATATATTTCTTATTTTAAAGCCAGAGTGATGTGGGCTACAGGAATAAAAAGGTTAAAAGTGGTCTAGTTGTGACAAGACTACACTATTTACCATCATCTTGATAACTGACTAATGATTGACAGTAACACTTGACAATGACATGATTTCCCTAATGTGTTGATAAGAGATGAAAGGGGTAATTTTGAATAGAAAAGACTTTGTGGGTTTCTAATACCTGTAATACCTGCATGCTAGGACTAATCAGAAAATCCTGTTACTGCAGATTTTATTGAAAGAAAATTCACCAAATACTGGAGTGAGGAACCATCAACTCTTGGGACATGTTTTAAATTATTTTATCTTTATTTTCTTTTACTATGCATACTTAATAATCTGCTGTTAAATTCTAAAAATAATTTTTAATCCCAAAAAAATAATGAACAGCAAAATGTAAGATAATTAGACATTTTTCAAAGGAGCAAGAAGACCAAGTACATGTCAACAGGCCCTTGGTATAAGTGAATTACTATCGTTGGGCACTCAAAATGTCTCTAAGTTTCTTAAAAGGAAAGGCAAGAAGATAAACACATTGGTTTATACATTTCCTTTTTTCTTGTCTGACAATAGAAAATAAAGACATTCATCTGTAGAAACAAACCTTTTTCTGGGACCAAATTTTAGAAGAAATTTATCATGTGGTTCCTTGTATAAGAGGTACTGAATAACATAACAGACAATGTCTGCGAGAAACAAAGATGCTGTTCAAATGGACAGTTCTGGTATTGATTCACTTTACAGGCTGAGAACATAACATTAAATTGTACTTAGTGAAGGCCTTTCTGCAGGGGATAAGAGAAAATGGCCAAGGTATTCCACTTTCTGATGATTAAACTTGATAGTGGGATAGAGCCTGGAGACTAGGGGAAGGGATATTTAACATGCCCATTATACTGCCTCCAATATCATATGTCTTACAAGAGCCTTTGGTCTGTGTTGGGTGGCAGTTAACTCGTGACTGAATTCTCACAGTTTCCTGCAGTGCAGATAGTCTATGTTGTTTGCTAAAGTGAAAAACTTACAGTTAAGAAGGAAAAGTGGTTACTGAAATGAGAAAGTTTAAGAGAGAAACTTATATTCTAGCTCAGACAGAAGGTCAACTTGATTCATCTTCAGTTGTGGGAACAGGGTTACCTAAAAGTAGTGCCAATCTTTTTCACAGATAGGAGTGTTTTATCTTGTAAAGCATTTCACAGAGTATTTGGTCAAACCTCTGTGTTCACTGCTGCATTGCAGAGATGAGATGACTTCAGGATGAAAAATGTTTGTGGTAAGTGTTATCAAAGACTTTCTAGTCCATGGGAATGGGGGAGTCTTTGTGTGGTCCTTGTACGATGTCTGTATTTAAGTAAATAATTCACATTAAGTGATGGAGTATATGAAACCAATTTTAAATTTTATACAATGATACTGAGCATAAAATATAGTGGACACAAAGACAGTATCTTTGGAGTTAGAACACCTGAATCCTTGTGTTACCTCTCCCTACTTTTTAGACCAAGTAAAATTTCACTTGTGTAAACTTTAACTTTCTTTTGTGAAAAAGCTAACAAAATTGATTTGAAGTTTGAAATGAAGAAACATGTACAGAAATTGTCCATATTCAACAATTATTGTTTCCCACATCCCTCACCTCATTTGGCAAGTACCAGTTAATTACTTCTAAATATCAAAACAATAAGGCTGAGAAAATAAAACATAAGCATAACGGGTTATGCAGCTTGCATTCAATATAGTCATTTCCCCTCCTTCTCCCCTACCCCTTCAAAACACTAGTTGTGTATTAGAAGGAGTCGTACAGAAGTATCCCCCCCCCCTTTTTTTTTTATCTTACTACATGTACTGAAATCACAGAAGAAGTCAGCATTTCTCAAAATGTGGATCCCAGATCAACTACCTCAGAATTATTGAGGGTATTTGGTCAGATAACTTGTACCCAAGTTAGACCTACTAACTTTAAATCTCTGGTACCAGGAATCTGCATCTTTAAATAAGCACCATAAGTAACTCATAAATATGCTAGAGTTTGATAATATCTGTTGTTAGCTATGAAACGGTTTTAATTCCAACTTCAGGGAGTAAACTCTATAGGACAACATTTTTAATAATCCCAAACCCTTCCTGCCATTATCAAACACCTAATATCCCGTAATATGCAGTGGGGAACATTATCAAGACAGAGGAGGATTACACCTGCAGATATCACTTTTAAGCTCATTATGAAAGATTATATTTGCCAAACATGGCACAACAATATATCCTATCCCGTATATTCTTTCCCGCAATGTAATATTGACATTAACTCCACCAAGAGATGGGGTCTATTTGCCTTCACCTCAATTCTAAATGGGCCTGTTACTAAAGCAGAAATGGTGTTATATGACTTCTCAGGCTAAGTCATAAAAGGCATTATTCTTCCAACCTCTTCCTCTTGGGATATGCGCCCTTAGAACCCAGGCATCATGCTGAAAAGAAGCCATGTAGCTACTCAGGAACACCATGTATAGGTGCTCTTCCCAAAGCCCCAGGCAAGGTTCCAGTTGACCAGCCATGTAAATAAAGAATCCTTCATTTGTTTGTGGCTACCCCAGCAGATGAAAGTGAAGTAGAGATTTATGAGGAAAGTAAATTTCAGATTTTTAAGCAAAATGAGTGTTATCATTGTTTTAAGCCATTACTAAGATTTGGAGATAGTTCGCTATGCATCAATAAATAAAAAGAATGCCCAAATTATAGATGATTGTTTATATGCCTCCCAACTGGTAATGTTATCTTCCTCTTGTGGACATCTGGTATATTCTGATCTGTATTCTATTCATTCTTGTACAATTTCCATTGGAAATTCTGGATTTCATTAGGCCTGGTGTTCCTTGATTCAACTCCTCTTCTCCTATCCTGCATCAATAAATTGGGCAAATGGCAGATTACAAGGCTATTCTATAGTCAAAATAGGAATTTGATTGACTAAAGACTCCATTCATTAAAGGAAACTATGTAAAACAAAAGGGAATATGGGATTGAGTATCACTAGCAAAAGATTAAAGAAGAGCATTAAAGAGTTGAAAAAGACAGTATCTAAGTGAATGAGAGAGAAATACAAGATAAATTGGTGTGAACAGTTTGCCCAAGGACAGCTGAAACCAATTCCATTTGAGTGGCTCTCTTTCTAAGCCTCTCTAAACAAAGCATTATTCTAAGGCTTGAAGGCACCCTAACTGGGTCTAGAAGTCCCTAAAATCTCACTATTCTAGTGGAGGAGATATGTAGGCAGATAAATACATCTCTAGGACAGTTTATATTTACGGAGGTCATAGATAGGTATGAGAAAATGGGGAAGACATATTCATACCAACAAGGCAAATCAATATCACAAAGTTTGGATAAAAATTGCTAAGAGGATATTTTGTGACAAGGATAGAACATGTCACTGAAATTTGTTCCAACTTGAGAAACAGAGGAAAAACAAAAGAATGCAGGTCATGTTTGAGGAACACTTACTATCATTATGACCTGGAATGGATTGACTGTTTAGTAGAAAATAGTTCAAAGAAGAGGTCAAGGGTTTTACTGATTCAAACACATGGGTTTGTTTTGATGGGGAAATCAAAAAGTTTAAAGGTAGAGAGAAAAATAAAATTTGTTTTACTCATTACAACCAAGGAAGTGGTACAAAGTATGACTCAGAAAGTGTGGATGTGGGGCCAAAAAGACATACTAAAAGCAGCCTGCACTAGCCACTCTTAAGGAGAGTATCAAAGGTTTCAGGTAGAGGTCTGTATCAGAGAGAGCATTGTGAATCCTCAGAGAAGCAAGTGGAGACACCCAATGTTGGGGAGAGAGAGAGAGGCAGGGTGATCTGCTTGGCAAGATTGGAAGGTACCTGGGGGGAGTGTCCATATGTGCGGAAGGACTGGGGAGAGATCCCTGCGACTCCACACTCCCCTCAGCGGATGTGGCAACCCAAGCTGTAAGGGGGTTTCTGCACCATAGCAGGCCTCTGAACTTATTAGGGAGCTGCTTGGAGACTGTGAAACAGCATTATTCCAGAGAGCAGACACAGTGGGTTCCCACAAGCTTCTGGTCTCAGGTCACTGAAACAGATGCAGCAATGTGCCCAGGCACCCATCAAGGTCCTGTGACCCACTGTGTTGTTGCATGCAATACCATGACATACCTGAGTGCCCACCAAAGTCATGCCACCTGTCTCCATGGAGAAGTAATTGCTGCACCCACAGCAAAAGCTTCCAATGGTGGCCTGGGGACCAACCCACCAGTCCACACAAATATCACCCACACAACCACAGAGAAATAGGACTGCACAGGAGAACAGCTTCATTATAGGTTCTTGGTGCATCTTCTCCTCTCTTGCCAGACCAACTCTCCAAAATAGGACACAAAAGTGCTGTGTAGGGACCTCTCCTCCTTCTCAATAAGTAGGAAAGTTCCCAGCAAAGGAGAACAGGCACACCATGAATCTGTTGGCTCTTAGCTGAGAGAAAAGGTTTCAGATGAGAACAAACCAGCAAAAGAATTCTGGCAACAGGAGAAAACAAACTGGTTCAATACCCTCAAAGGACCAACATAGATCCAAAGCAACAGACTCCAACCAAAAGGAAGTTGTCAAAATGGAATTCAGAATATGGACAGTGAACGAGATAAATGGGATTGAAGAGAAAGTTGAAAACAACACAGAGAAACCAAAAATATATTTCAGGACATGAAAGAAAAATATGAAATATGACTAAAGAGATAGGCAACATAAAAAAAGGTATAACTGAACATAAAGAAATGAAAGAGTCATTTAAAGAATTACAAAATACAGTGGAAAGCTTCAACAGCAGGACAGACCAAACAGGAGAATCTCAGAACTTGAAGACAAGGCTTTTAAACTAGTCCAGTCAGCAAAATATACAGAAAAAAGAATAAAGAAGAATGAACAATCACTCAGAGAAATATGGGACTATGTGAAGTGATCTAATATATTAAACATAGGTATCCTGGAGGGAGAAGAAGAAAAAAATAACAAGCATGGAATACCTATTGGAGGGAATTATTGAGGAGAACTTCTCTGGTATTACTAGAGATTCCGATATCCAGATAAAGACGGTCATCAAAATCCGGGAAGATTCATAGCAAATATGGCATCTTCAAGATACATAGTCATCAACCTGGACAAAGTCAAAATAAAGAAGATAATTCATAAGCTGCAAGATGAAAGCAACAACTGTTCTACAAAGGAAAACTCATTAGGCTAACAGTAGATTTCTCAGTGGAGAACTTACAAGTCAGAAGG
This sequence comes from Indri indri, assembly GCA_004363605.1. NCBI lineage: Eukaryota > Metazoa > Chordata > Mammalia > Primates > Indriidae > Indri > Indri indri. The sequence continues at coordinate 100,290 of RJWJ010000253.1, forward strand.
GATCAGGGCCCCACTATTAGTCTTCTTAAACAGAGCAACTGCCAGCCAAGAATTTTGTATTCTGAAAAACTAAGTTTCATAAATGATGGAGAAATAAAGGTTTTCCCAGACAATCTAACAATAAGGGAATTTGTCACTACTAGACTTGCCTTTCAGGAAATGCTCAAAAGTGCATTATACATGGAACAGCACAATAGATACCCACCAGTGTAAAAATACCCAAAAGTTAAAGCTCACAGCTCTTACTATACAATAACACAAGAGAGAAAACAAAAGAATAAGGTATCATCCTACATTATAAGCAGAAGAGTATACCATATATCAATACTAACACTCAAAAGGAATGATCTGAATGCTCCTCTTAAAAGACATAGACTGGCTGAATGGATGAAAAAAACACAACTCAAGTATTTGCTGTCTCCAGGAAACACATCTAACCCACAAAGATTCACACACTCAAGGCAAAGGGATGAAAAAAAAATCTTCCATGCAAATGGAAACCAAAAGTGAGCACATATGGCCATTCTCATATAAGATAAAATAGACTTTAAATCAACAATGGTAGAAAAAAAAAAAGACAACGATGATAATTGTATGGTAAAGGGAGCAATTCAACAAGAAGACATCACATACTAAATATATATATACACCTAACAAAGAAACTCTCAGATTCATAAAACTAATTCTACTAGATCTAAGCAAAGAAATAACCAGTAGCATCTTACTTGCTGGGGACTCCAACACTCCACTGACAGAACTGGACAGATCATCAAGTAGACATGAATAAAGGAACACTGAATTTAAGTGGGACTTTAGAACAAATGGACCTAAAAGATATTTACAGAACATTCAACCCCAAATCTACTGAATATACCTTCTCTTCATCAGCACATAGGATATTTCCCAAGACTGATTTACGTTAGGCTACAAAACAAGTCTCATCAAGTTTAAAAAATATTGAAATCATACCATGTATCTTGTCAGACCACAGTGGAATAAATGAGAAATCAATCCCAAGAGACACACCCAAATCTAAATAAAGTCATGGAAATTAAACAACCTTCTACAGATTGATCCTTGAGTCAACAACGAAATTACGATGGAAATCAAGATTCTTTGAACTGAGTGACAAAGGGACCAAGGTTTCAAAATCTATGGGATACCATAAAAGCAGTCCTAAGGGGAAAGTTCAAAGCTTTAAATGCTTACATCCAAAAGACAGAAAAATAACAAATTAACAACCTAATGTCACATCTTAAGGAATAAGAGAAAGCAGAACAAGCCGAACCCAAAGCCAGCAGAAGAAAAGGAATAACAAAGCTCAGAAAAGAACTAAATAAAATGGAAACAAACAAACAAACAAACAAACAAAAAAAACCAGCACAAAGAATCTATGAAATAACAAGTTGGTTCTTTCAATAGATAAACAAAACTTGACAGACCACTAGCCAGATTAACCATAAACATAAGAGAAAGGACTCAAATAACCTCAATAAGAAATGAAAAAGGAGACATTACAACTGATACCACAGAAATAAAAATATCATCCATAAATACTATGAAAATCTCTATGCAAACAAACAAGAAAACCTAGAGGAAATGGATAAATTCCTGAACACACACAACCTCCCAGTCCTGAATCAGGAAGAAATAAAAATCCTGAATGGATCAATAATGAGAAGTGAGATTGAAGCTGTAATAATAATAATAATAAATCTCCCATCGTAAAAAAGCCTTGAACCAGAAGGATTCACGGCTGAATTCTACCAGACCTATATAGAACAACTGGTATCTATCCTACAGAAATTATTCCATAAAATTGAGAGGGACAGAATCCTTCCTAATTCATTCTTTGAAGCCAGCATCACCTTGATGCCAAAGCCAGGAGAGGAGACAACGGAAACAAAAAACTACAGAACAGTATCTCTCATGAACATTTGTGCATAAATCCTACCAAAATACTAGCAAACCAAATTCAAAGACACATCAAAAAGATAATTCACCACGATCACATGAGTTTCATCACAGGGATACGGAGATTGTTCAACATATGGAAATTGATGAATGATATTCACTACATAAACAGAAAAACAAAGATCATATAATCATATCAATAGATGCAGAAAAAGTATTCAATAAAATCCATATATGACAGACTCACAGGCAACATCATACTGAATGGGGAAAAGTTGAAAGCATTCCCCCTAAGAACTGCAACAAGACGAATGTGCCCACTGTCACCACTTCTATTCATAGTATTAGAAGTCCTAGCCAGAGCAATCAGGCAAAAGAAAGAAATAAGGAGCATCCAAATAGGGAAGGAAAAGATCAAACTATCCTTTTTAAGTATAAGACAATATGATCTTGTGTCTAGAAAATGATAAAGACTACACCAAAAGAATCCTAGAATTGATAAATAAATTCAGCAAAGTCTTAGGTTACAAAATCAAAGTATGCAAATTAGTAGCAATTCTATATACTAATAACAGTCAAGGTGAGAGTCAAATCAAGGACTTTATACTATTCTCAATGGCTACCCAGAAAATAAAATACCTAATAATAGATTTAACCAAGGAGGTGAAAGATCTTGAGAAGGAGGACTACAAAACACTGATGAAAGAAATCCCAGAGGACATAAAGAAATGGATTGGCATACTAAACATCATTAAAATGTCCACACTTTCCAAAGTGATTTATAGATTCAATGCAATTCCCATCAAAATACCAAAGACATTTTTCACAGATCAAGATAAATTAATCCTAAATTTCATATAGAATCAAAAACTCAAATAACCAAAGCAGTCTTAAGCAAAAAGAACAAATCTGGAGGCATCACATTACCCGACTTCAAATTATACTACAAGACTATAGTAACCAAAACAGCATGGTTTGGGTATAAATGTAGAGACATAGACCAATGGAACAGAATAGAAAGCTCAGAAATAAAACCATATAGCTACAACCAACTGATCTTCAACAAAGCAGACAACAACATACAACGGGGAAAGAAAGTCCTGTTCAGTAAATGGTGCTAGGAAAATTGGATAGCCACATTCGCATGAATGAAAAAGGACCCTTATCTTTCATCATATATAAAAATTAATACAAGATGGATAAAAGCCTTAAATATAAGTCATGAAACCATAAAAATTCTAGAGGAATAGTTAAGAATACTCTTCTAGACATTGGCCTAGGCAAAGAATTTATGACTAAAATCCCAAAGGCAAATACAGTAACAACTATTAACAAAAATAAATAAATGGGACTTAATTAAATTAAAAATCTTCCACACAGCAAAGGAAATAATCCGCAGAGTGAATAGACAGCCTACAGAATTGGAGAAAAAATTTGCAAACTCTACATCTGACAAAGGACTAATACTCAGAATCTACAATGAACTCAAATAAATCACCAAGAAAAAAACAAAGAACCCCATTGAAAAGTGGGCAAAAGATATGAACAGAAGTTTTTCAATAGAAGATGGACAAATGGCCAATAAACATATGAAAAATGCTCAACATTACTAATCAGCAGGGAAAGGCAAATTAAAACTACAATGAGATACCACCTTTCCCCATCAGAATGGTCATTATTAAAGTCAAAAAAGAATAGATGCTGGAGTGGATACAGAGAGAAAGGAATATTTACACACTGTTGGTAGGAATGCAAATTAGTACAATCTCCATGGAAATCAATAGAAATAATCAAAGAAATAAATGTAGACCCACCATTTGATCCAGGAATCTCAATGCTGGGTATCTACCCAAAGGTAAAGAAGTCATTTTATCAAAACGACAGCTGTATCTGAATGTTTATCCCAACACAATTCACAATTGCAATGATGTGGAATCAACCTAATTGTCCATCAGTTGACAAGCGGAGAAAGAAAATGTGGCATATATATACCATGAAGTACTACTCAGCCATAAAAAGTAATGAAATAATGTCATTTGCAGCAACTTGGATAGAGCTGGAGACCATTATCCTAAGTGAAGTACTTAGGAATGGAAAACCAAACACCATATGTTCTCACTAATAAGTGGTAACTAAACAATGGGAATACATGGGCACAAAGAGATACAAAGAACATTGGAAACCAAGAAGGGGCGAGAGTGCCAGGGGAGTGAGGATGCAAGGGTGGGTGCAGGATAAAAACATACCTATTAGGTACAGTGAACACTATTCTGGTAACAGGCACACCTAAAGCCCTGACTTAAGCATTGTACATGGTATCTATGTAACAAAAACATTTGTACTCCCTTAACATTTTGAAATTAAAAGAAAGAAAGTATGGAGGCAAGAAAATCTGTTAAGAAACTATTGCAATACTTAAGTCAATATGAGCCTAAACTATTGTGGTGGCCAGCATAGGAATGCAAAGAATAAAACAGACACAAAAGATCTTAAAGAGATAGATCTGATAGAATCTGATGATTGATGGCCAGTCAGGATTCAATTCATGGAAAAAGAGGAAATGGAAGAATGATGATGACACAGTTAATGGAAAAGAGCTGTTGGTTGAGTGTCCCTGTTTGTGTATGTTAATGATTGTGCTGTGTGAGCACTCTACTAGCTTTTGAGCTATTTCATGGCAGCATTCCTCAGTGCCTGCTATGTTATCTTACAAGATGCTCGGTAAAGATTTCTGAGTTTAATTTAAATGATAGAGAAGACAAAGGAAGAATGGTTGACACGAATATTTATGGAAAGATGATGATGAGCCAGGAGTTTTATGTACTGGGAGTGTTACACATGTGTGAAATTTAATCTTTTCAACAATGCTATGAAGTAAAAATGATTATCCCTGTTTTACAGGTGACAAAACCTTAGTACAAGCTGGCTATATGCAGTGCTGTGTCTGGAAATGGCATTCCTATATATCTGACTGCACAGATTATGTCTTTTCTACTCTAGCATTAAGGTCTTCCAGCAAAATGATCTATATTTGATCATTTTCCAACATCCAATACCTGCAACCCCCTACCCCAAATTGAATGTTAAAGATTCAGAGTAGCTTGGGTTTAAGGTCATCATTATTTCTATAATCACTAAGTTACCTATTCTGTTCCTTCTTGGTGGGTGGCACTGGTGCAGAGAGAGTATTTTATAGATGACAAATCACTTCCACATGCACTTGATCTTCAACAAATTCAGTAAAAGTTTCCACTGTTTCTCCAAGGATTCATGCCCAATGGAGGGCATACCAAATATTATAACCTATATTAGCATAATATCTGAGAAAGCCAGAGACTCTGCAAGAGGGTATGCATCCCAAACAAGCTACTTAATAAATGAACTTTTCCACAACAAAGGGGCACAATTGTATTTGCTTGAATTTGTACAAATACAGAAAAATATATATTGTTTTGTAAATACACAAGGAAAAATAAAACACCGAAAGTATGTGAGTTGGGTATTTAGAATTATAAACATCTCTGTTCTACAAAAAACTATCATACTTCAACATATGCCAGCCAGACAATTGGAAAACAGGGTTAAAATGAAATGAAGAAAACAAAACAAAACAAATAAAACTCAAATGGACCACCAAAATATAGTGCTATTCATTGTAAATCACACTGTTTTGCTCTTCTAAAAGACATTTAAATGATTTTTTTACATGTAAATTTTGTACAAAATAGGGTATGTTTCTGGCATACCTCTGTGTCCTGGACCTGTGGACAATATTATTTTCATGGTCTTTTTCAGATCAGAAAAGTTATAGGGAGTATCACAACTATTTACTTGTTAGTGAATGCCACAAGGGTGCCTGGTACGTGTAGACTTAGAATCCTAGCTATGCAGCACCCTCTGGGTAGAATCAGACAACCTATGTGCTGGGAAATGGAGCATAACAATTCAATATTGCTTTCTAATATCAGTCTTTAAATTTCTTTATTGAATCTTTAACACTGTTTTTCATAATCAGGTCAATGATGGCTATACATCAGTGTTTACCCCTGGGGGCGCATATACATAGGTATGTATACCTCATTGTTGCCCTGAAAGTCCAAAATCTTTCACACTAGCTCATAAAAGCTACCTACATAAATGGATAGATTTATATAGGCCTGTGAAAAACATAACCATTATTTTTATGACAATGCATTATGCATTTTATTGTTTAATGCATTTCAGAACATACCATAGCAGATATTACTCTGAAAATATTTATTAAGCACATGAACATTTGGACATACTTCAATGTAATGTAGTAAACTGTTAAGTTTATAATGTTTCACAACTATCATATTTTACTTTCCAACTTTGCTTCTTCAGTTTTAAACAATAACACTATTGGTGCTTTTTTATTATTTTTAAGGAGTGACTTCATTATAACACAACAAATAGGGAGAGTTTTGTAAAAGTTTAGGGCAAGGGAAAGACTATGAACGTGTTAATGCTTTTTTATGGAAAAGGTTGTTTGGTTTGAACAGTAAAGCTATTGACTGCTCTTTATTTTCCGGGGAAAATATGAAATTTTATTAGCATTTGTTTGGAAATATATGAACACAACATTATATTCTCATGAACATAATTACTACGATTTGTTAAGCTCTTTGTGTGTTGCAGGAAGCTTGCATCAATTCCCTCGCAATGACCCTATGGAATGAGTAGATGAAGACGAAACTGAATCCAAGAGAGGCCCACTATCTGGCCTTGACACTCAGAAGTGTAAGTGTCAGAATTGAAATGGGAGTCCAGCATGTCAACTCCACTGTTCCATTCTAGTTTGCTTTACACAGTGTTGAATTTTTTTTTTTTTTTTAAATCTTGAGTCTTTCTACAGGATAATTCAGATGTGTTGGCTGTAATTCTGTAATGATTTTTGGGAGGTTGATGTTCCTGCTACAACACTTTTTTATAGTGTGTTTTCTTATTTCAGGCATTTTAATTGCAGATCACATTACCTTTGAATCCAAAGTGGATTTACATAAAAGGAAACATAAACTAAGTCATTCTGTCTTTTTGCAAGGATATAAAGCTTGCCATTATTCAAGCACTATATTTTACTACTTTAGGAAATATTAAAATTCTTAAGGGAATATTTTCATAGACTTTGGAGTGCATAAGAGAATTAGCATCTTATATAAAATCTAAAAATTATATGGATGAAATTTAATTATTATTTACCAAAAAGTAGACACTGATAGATTTTCTAATTTTACTAGGTTTAGCCACTTAGGTCTTTTTTTTAAACAAAAGTATATACATAAAGATATTTCATATTTATGGAAGATAAATCTACATAATGAGAAAGTATTCACAATTTTCTTTCTATTTTTCCATATCTGTTGTTTTCTTCTATGATCTAAACCTAAATTGTGCTTTCTTTAAAACACTCATAATAAACTGAGGTATAGTTATTTTCCAATGTTTTTGATCTATTAATTTAGATATGATACATACTTTAAAGTTTTTAATGTTGACTAAAGAAAATGTGAAGATATAAGAAAGTAAAAAGAAAAATGCATATATTTATAATATAAACTAATATGATATAAATGAATATTATTCATTAGTAGATTATGTATCATATAGCATATATGTGAATTATTTTACTATATAAATATGTGTATGTTTAAATAAATATGTAGAAGAAAAGTGATAATGGGCTTTGGGTCACAACTCATATGACTAGTGTCAAATATTTCAATTCATTTAATTTACATATGAAAATATATTAAGAAATTTTGATGTAAATCTATTTGTTAAGTGACCATGTGAATTTTTTACAGCCACACTGACCTAGATGAATCAAAAAAAATAGAGTGCTACTTAGCCATAAAAAAAGTGGTGAACTAATACCTCTTGTATTAACCTGGATGGAACTGGAGGTCATTCTTCCAAGTGAAGTATCCCAAGACTGGAAAAACAAACATCACGTGTACTCACCTTTAAATTGGAACTAATTGATCAACGTTTATGTGCACATATGGAAATAACATTCATCATAAATCAAGCAGGTGGGACGGGGGGGAGGGGATGGGTAAATTTACACCTAACGGGTACAATCCACACTATCTGGGGGATGGGCACACTTATAACTTTGACTCAAATGGTACAAAAGCAATTTATGTAACCAAAACGTTTGTAGCCCATAATATTCTGAAATTTAAAAAGAAAAACCTCTACATTTTAAATGTTATATCGCCTTGTAATAATATATGCCTGGTTCCTAAAATTCAGATTCTTCATTTGCATAAAGGCTTTAAAGGCTGATACCACAAAGGAATGTTGTGAACATTAAAGGCAAGCCAGTGAATATAAACTGTTTGGTCAAGTGGCTAGCAAATATTAATAGTAAGTAGCCAGTTAGTGGCAGTTATATTTCATTGATATAAAATGCTTTTTAGTTGTAATAAGTTATTTCTGGGCTGGGACACTATTTTAGGTTACTTTATTGATCAACAATGGGAAGAACTTTAGGAATCATCCAATACAAACATCACCATTATGGTAAAACAAAATTTGGAGAAGTTGGAGCATCCCTTTTGTGGGTGACAAAATAGGATAGTGGTAATATCAGCCTTGGAACTGGCTTTCCCATTGGGCCCCTCTCTGCTGTGCAGTTTGGTGGAATAAATAAATGATATCTCTTTCTCCACCAATTTAGGCCCAACTAGGACAAAAGAGACAGAACGGTGGAGAAATAACTGATTGGAGAATTTGCCTAATACTTTATCCCTGAATAAGATTGATTTGCCCACCCTAAAGATCTCCCAATTGGGCACTGCCTTACTGCAGTTCTAGCATACAGAAGAGGGGATAGCACTGGCTTCTCAAGGATGGGCTGCTAAAAACAAAAAGAAATGAAACAGCCTTGATAAGCCTGAGCCCAATTTCTTCACCCAGACTTACCAGTCACATAAATGAGTGAGGGGTGAGGACAAAGACTTAGTCTTGGAGATTCCTCCTCATGAAAACAGAAGAGAAGGAAAACAAGAAGATCCCTGTGATATGCTAAAGATAAAATGCAGGTACTACATTTCGTTCATTTAGCATTTAATAATGATTCATATGTGTCTACCTTATAGTATCTTTAAGATAAAAAGTTTTCAGATTTTCTTAAAATTTCTCCTTTCATTCTATTTTATATCAAACAGTCATTTATAGTCATAATCTGAATTATGTGAATAATAAACTATTTACTCTTTCTCTAAACTTCATTGCATTTGAGAAGACCTGGCTTGTCCTAATCTTTTGCTCCTCATTGCTGAACTGTCTTAATCCTTTTGCTTTATCTGAAAAAGCCACATTTTAAAACCTGATCTTGGTGGCTTTTCTCCAATTTTTTCTCTTATGAGGACTATCAAAACTTTCTTGAAAATCTAACTTGTAATCTCAAGAACTCAATAAAGTCCCACAGGCAGTGTTTAATGCAGAAAAATGTGTGCTCTACCTTGTTATTTTGATTAAGGTTATATTTAAAATAAATTTAAAATAGTAAAATAAAAAGCAAAATAAATCAGTTTAGAATTAATATAAGGTCTAACAGTAGCATGATCTGAATTTATTTAATAGTAAGGAAATGAACTATAATGTCATGGAAGCATACAAAATTGCAGTAACTATGAGGAGATCTACTATAGGTTATTGTATTTTATGGAATAGCAAAAATGTGAAAAACATAGGATGTGAAATTAGAGATATCAAGTGTACTGCATTTATTCTGAAAGACTGTTTTAACTATTCCTAATGCTTCAAAATTCATTAATGCATGTAATACTCTTGGTAAAATTTGTGAAATTTTCTCAATAGCTTTATCTGTTGACATTGTATTTCTGTTGACAGATGGGGTTAACTGCCAAGATCTTTCTATGAAAATTTTGAAGATTACCAGATTATTAGAAAGAGTTATTGAAGTTCCATTGTAGTTGTTATCTCTTCTTGACAAATCTTACATTATAGGCTGGCAATGTTCATGTAATATTTAATATTATAAGCAAATCGGCACTCTTCCCTGACTGTCCTAATTGTATTCCCCACTCCAGAACAAAAGCAATGAATGTATTTATTCAAAATGAAAAAAAAAAATACCTTTTTTTCACATGTAGGACTTTAGTTTGAGTGAGTATTGTTAAATCGAGTTGAGCATGCCTGGCGGCAATTGCTATATTTGAGTTCAATAATCACACAATAAGCATTGTATTTTAAAAACCAATTAACTCTTACCCCCAGATGATATTGTTACCCACCGTCACATGGCCCTGTTTGTTTTCCTCATTGTACACACATTTATTTTCTATCTCCCCCTCTCTGCTTCAAGGGCTGCATGGGCAAGGCCTTCCGGGTTTGCTCTCCATGGGTGTCCTTGGGCCTTACAAGGTGCGTGAGATGTGCAAAAACTTAGCAACCATTTGCCAAATGAAAGGACAGATTCAAACCATTAGGACTTTGCGTATTTTTACTTGAAGTGTTTTACAGTGTATGTAGTTCACGGTAAAACTGGGCCTTCACGTGCATGTGTTATTAGGAGTGAGTATGCATACAACTGAGAGTTCGCCTTCTATGACGTTGTGTTGGGGAAGTGCTGAGTCCCTTTGCTGTGCGAGCAAATTGTCTGGACTTGTGAATATGCACATGTTGGTGTATACAACTGTAAAGAGAAAAAAGTAGTTGAGTTTGGTAAGTTTTATTTTTCTCTCATCTCAGAAAAATTTCTTCCCGTACACAACAAAGTTAAGAGTGTCAGCAAATAGTTTAGAGCTCTGTCTTCTGAAGACAAAGCTAGAGCAGGAAAGCAGGAGTTGGCAAACTACAGGCCACTGACCAGATCCATCTTGTGAGCTAAGAATGTTTTTTACATTTTTTTTAAAAAAAGCTGTTTAAAAAAAAAAAAAGGAAAGGAAGAATATACCATAGAGACCATATGTGGTCCGCAAAGCCTAACATATTTGCTTTCTAGCCCTTTGGAGAATAAGTTTTTGGCTCTGGGCTGGAGGATGGTACATTTATAACACCTATCACCTCACTAGATGATGTCATTTAGCAACCAAAGCCAAAGGAATATCAATAGTAATACATTTTAGTGTTTTGTAAATGTTAAATTGTTTACTGTGAAATTATCATCCTAAGTATTTTATAGGTATTCTTCATTGAGTTTTATTTTTTTAATCTTGGATAGGCCTTGTATGCTTAATTCTGGCAATGAGAATAATAGTCAGGGACCAATACGAAAACATTTTTCATTCCCATTTAAATCGATATTAGAAACAATGTATCTCTGACTTTACATTGTAAATAAGAAAAACGTTATTGTATGTATCATTTATTTTACTTGATTTTTCAAAAATCAATGTTTATCATAGAAAGATACATTGTACAAATATTCTGTATGTCATTAATAAAATAAGTGAGAGAAAAAGAAAAAGGGAGATGAAAACATGTGACAGGTATTTTTGGTTTAATTTACAACTCATTTTATAATATGGGACTTTCATACAGCATACATTTAAATGGTTTCCTATAGATTTCCAGAAATGCTGACCAAATGTTTTTGAGCCCTGGAAAACATCCATTTCAAGAAAATATACTTTTCATCTTGCTCAACTTGAAGAAAGATTCTACCACACCAATATATCTCGTTGTATGTATTTCCAATAAAAAGAAATAGCAGGACTATATCTTCTAGGCCTCGTTCAGACTCAATTTAAAAGGCCATTTAGGTGCCCAACTACTACTTAGCATGTAGTGATCGGAGTATCTAAAAAGTCAGAGTGTTTGAATACACAGTACAGAGTGTTTCTGCATTGCAGAATCTTTGTCACAAGCTGTAGCTACTTACCTCTTCGAGGGTTTGCAGGCCTAGCTGTTTATACATTAATACAAGTGGAGAGCAGCCAAGCCAGAGAGCCCTGGAAGCAGGCACACCTCCTGAGACCCACTGTATGGTCAAGCAGGGTTTTCACAGTCCTGGGAACTTCATATTTTCATTGCTAATAGCCCTATTTTTAAGAGCATTGGCATTTTAGGTGGATTGAATGACCATTAGAATTTTTTCCCTCTTTCAGCTGTACAAATCAACCCCTTCTAAGTAAAGACTGCATCTTGTTTTTCCACATATTGGTTTCAGAGTGTTTATATGTGAATGGTATGTCAAAAGCAGACATGGGACTGAAGTAGGAAATCCGATACAGTGTTCTTAGTCTCGGATTCCTAACTCTGGCTTTTATTAGCAACATACTCTTAGCAAGTTTTTTAAACTTTTTTAGCATCAGTTTCCTAATCTTTGAAATTGGTATAATTCTTATTTCATGGTATATTCATCAATTATATTAATTAGGATAAAATTTATGAGAGCATGCTATAAGCCAGGGACTCTTCCCAAGCCCTGAGATATGGTCATGAACAGGACAAATTCTTCACCATGTGCAGCTGAGTTATAGTGCTCAACCATTATATTAATAAATGAATGTAATTTATGAGCAACAGAGTAAGCCTTCATGAATTGTTAGAGTTATGTTGTTTCCCTTGCCCATCTGTCTGTCTCATCTCCTATACTAGCACCTTCTTGAGGGCAAGGTTTCTTAACCTCGTTTTTCTCTCCCTAGTCTTTAATAAATATTAAATTAAATGGATAGAGTTTGCCTTTTAAATCTATATGGCAATTTCATTGCAGTGAATCATCATTTTTCTTTTTTATTTTATTTTGGTCAACTGTTCTGCGCGCGCGCGCACACACACACACACACACACGCACACACACACACACACACACACACACAAAGCTATGTTATCTTTGGGATGGGTCCAGACACTTATACCAGTTTCTGAATCCTAAAGTGTAGAGGAAAATGTGGCAACATATTGACCTCAAGTCAATTTTTAGTGTCGTGAATATTTACTGCTTTTTCTCATCTCTCTTGAAATTATTGGTTGCTCTAACAATCCTAATGGAAAGGACTTTCCTCTCCTAGCAAGAAGTGCTGAAAGCCCTTCTCCTGGTCCCTCCCTCTCAGCCAGCTTTCCCACCATCCCCAGTCAACTCTATTTAAGCTGGAAATTGGTGACTTGGCCTGTGACTTATAAGAGCTTTTCTTGTTCCAGATCTCTGAATAAGTACAAACTTTGAATCATAAAAGTTAACTTCATCCTCAAATATGTCATCCTCCTTGCTGGCTATAACAGTTAATTTCATAACATTTTTTCTCCTAAGTTATCTAGGCTGGAAAGGAAACTAGAAAACATCTAATACTTTTTTTTCTTCATTACCATATTTATTTAGTTTTTTTTTTCTTAAAGGGAATGCTGGAAAAAGGTTTAGGATAATATTTTTTAAGCACGTGCTATGGTTTATATGTATATGTTCCTGAATTTCTTATGTTGCAACTTAAACCCCAAGTTGATAGCATTTAAGAGCATAAGTCTTTGGGGAATTGATTACATCATGAGGTCTCTGCTATGGTGATTGGGATTAATGCCCTTATAAAAGATGACTCAGAGAGCTGCCTGGCCCTTTTGTACTTTGGTCTTTTCACCATGTGAGGACACAGCAGCAAGTTACCATCTTTGAAGCAGAGGGAGCCGCCCTCACTAGACACTGAATTTGCCTGTGACTTGATCCTGGACTTCCCAGCCTCTAAAACTGTGAGAAATAAATTTCTATTACTTCTATATTATTGAGTTTATAATATTTTATTATAGCAGCAGGAATGGACAAAGACAACATGCTACATGCTAGTATCTCTTCATTCCTTAAAAATATCCTATGAATTGGTACTGCTTACGAGGTAAAAATATTCAAATGCCTGTGGATTATACAGACTTCATAGCATGACTTCAATCTACCCTTACATTCTCATTTCAAATTACTTCCTACCTGTCATCTAACCACATTTGATCATCAGACATACTATAGACTATTGTTTCTTCTCGCTTTTCCTCAGTCTAGAATGCCTTCCCTCCGTACCTTGTTGGTCAACTTTCACTCTTATTTTACTAAAACCCAGCTCGGTAGTTTCTTCAACTCATATTTTTCTGTAATACTCCTGGTCAGAATTAATTTTATTCTTTTCAGTGAATTTGTAGCACTTTAGCCATCATAGTTTTCATACTACATTCATATTAATTTTGGTCATTTTTTCTCCCTAGGTAAATTTAGTGAAAGTCCCAATTCCAAGTGTTCTTCATTGTATCTCTGCTGCCTAACACAATAGCTGACACATGCTCAATCATTTTGAGTGTGTTCTATTATACTATGATATTAGGAATATCTATAAAGAGTATTATAATTAAAACATTATTATATTTAGCGTATCATGTATTAGCTTTAAATTCTCATATTTTCCAAGCATCCCATTTTAATGCCCCCAAGTCTTGAGTGTTTGCAGACTCTATTACACTGAAAAAGAGAGATGTTTTCCAAGATTAGTTCAAGAGATGTTGGAAAATATGGAGGTGTTTTAAACAGCCACAATTTAATTAATCTCTTCTAAAGCATTTGGATTGAAGTCCAACTTTCATTCATCTGTTCCTTTTTCACTCAACACTTCAGAAGTTATTCCCAGTTCAATCTCTGGATATGCGTTCATACAAAATACAGAAAAGGTACAGCTCCTCAACTTTTCACACAAGTGGCATAGAAAAAGCAGTTAAAATTTTGTGATTCAATAACCAATTTATTTTTTGGCTTTCTTAAATTAAGGAGAATGATTTTCAATAATCAACGAAAAAACAACTATGGCAGGGGTGTGAAGACCCAATAAATGAGATAGTAAGGGAGTACTTACATGCTTTCAATGTGTTATCTCCAAATTCAGATAAATTAGGTTTCATTTAATCAACAAACATTTAACAAATATCTGTTATGTACTAGTCTTTGAGATAGGCACTGGTATCAAAAAATAAGTGATACATGGGGATTACTTTCAAAGAATTAAGCTAGGCCAGAATCCAGGTTTCCTGACTACTGTTCAAGCCCTTTCCATTCATGCTAAATTCTATTATGTGTAATCCCCATTTTATGAGTTAGTTATTCCTTTGAATTGCAATCCTGATCAATTCCTTGAATCTTAAATCTCTGAGATTTCTAAAACAATTTGTAGATATCATCTCAAAGCCACTGTCTATAATTTTAGAGAAATCATGAGAAAAAGAGAGTTTCCTGACTAAAAGTGATCAAGAATTGTCTCATTTAAAAAATGGATAGATATAAATTCTAGTGAGTACAGTATTTCAAGTTTAAAATTGATTTTTAATATTCTGGAGCAGAGAATGAAGTTGTAGGTCTCTGAGTCCCTAGAATAACATGTGTGGTTGGTAGAAATAGATATAGATATATTAAGAACAAGTTATGCCCTCCTAATCACATTCCTTTTTTTGGCTGTATGTTATAAATATTCATACTCATAAACTGTAGATTTATTGAATAGCTAATTTGGAGAGAACTTACTGATGATTTAGATGGCCTTGGCTATTATCTTCAATATTTCAAAAATAATATGTGAGTGAAACATTTTTACAGAGTCATGAAATGTACAAAAGTTATTTGTAGGGTTTCAAATAAGACTAAGTGAAATTTAGTGCTTTAAAAATATTGAATGATAATATAGTGTACTTTTCATATTTTTAGATGGTACAAAAGTGGGAAATATGTCAAATGTAATAGATGACAAAATTAAGATGTGAAATGATATCTATAGACTAAAGCGAGATCTTATAGACAAATGTAAAGTTTTGCATTTAAGCTAAAAAAATCAATTTCATGAATCCCTGATGAAAGAAATTTGACCAAACATCAGTTAAGGTGAAAATGACTTGTGTTTTTTATTGACCTTCAACAAAATGATGCAGCTGCTAGAAATTTAATATGATCTTATGGGGAAGAATGGGATCAAGGTTACATGATGGAGTGGTTTGGCCAAACACTCGTAGGCCCAGTAAAATTCCCAAATAATATTTTCTGTTGAGGTATAATATTTCAGAAGGAGTTGTCAAGGAATCCGTATTAAAATGCTAAAATCATTTTTTTCAGATCTAGAAAAAAATTCTATGCTTCATATGGAAGCAGACAAGACCCTGTATAGCAAAAGCAATCTTAAGCTAAAAGATCAAATTGGGAGGCATCAATTCACCAGATTTCAAGCTACACTAAAAGACTATAGCAACCAAAACAGCATGGTACTGGCACAAGAACAGAGACATAGACCAATGGAACAGAACTGAGAACCCAGATATAAAACTCTCCTCCTATAGCCATCTACTCTTTGACAAAGCAGACAAAAACATACACTGGGGAAAGGAATCCTTATTTAATAAATGGTACTGGGAAAATTGTATATCCACTTGTAGAAGACTGAAACAGGATCTGTGCCTTTCACCTCTCACAGAAATGAACTCATGGTGAATAACAGACTTAAACCTAAGGCACGAAACTGTAAGAATTCTAGAAGAAAATGTTGGAAAAACACTTATAGGCATTGGCCTAGGGAAAGAATTTATGAAGAAGACCCCAAAGGCAATCACAGCAACAACAAAAATAAATCAATGGGACCCGATCAAATTAAAAAGCTACTGCACAGCCAAGGAAACCATGATGAGAGCAAACAGACAACCTACAGAATGGGAGAAAATATTTGCATGCTATGCATTCAATAAAGGGCTGATAACTGGAATCTATATAGAACTCAGGAAAATCAGCAAGAAAAAATCAAACAACCCCATTAAAAAGTGGACAAAGGTCATGAACAGAAACTTTTCAAAAGATGATAGACTAATGGACAACAAACATATGAAAAAATGCTCAACATCTCTAATCATCAAGGAAATGCAAATCAAAACCACAATGAAATATCACTTAACTCCAGTGAGAATGGCTTTTATCAAAAAGTCCCAAAACAATAAATATTGGCATGGATGTGGAAAGATAGGAACACTTATACACTGCTAGTGGGGCAGCAAACTAGAACAACCTCTGTGGAAAGTAATGTGGAGATACCTCAAAGAGCTAAAAGTAGAACTACCATTTGATCCAGCAATCCCATTACTGGGCATCTACCCAAAGGAAAAAAAGACACTCTCTGAATAAGGCACCTGCACCCAAACATTTATAGCAGCACAATTCACAATTGCAAATATGTGGAAACAACCCAAGTGCTCATCAATACATGAGTGGATTAATAAAATGTGGTATATGTATGCCATGGAGTACTACTCAGCCACAAAAACAGTGGTGATCTTGCACCTTTTGTATTATCCTGGATAGAGCTGGAGTGCATTCTACTAAGTGAAGTATCACGAGAATGGAAAAACAAGCATCACATGTACTCACCACAAAATTGGTATTAATTGATCAACACTTATGTGCACATATAGTGGTAACATTCACTGGGTGTCGGAGGGGGACGAGGGAATGGGTATGTTCACACCTAATGGGTGCGTTGCACACCATCTGGGAGATGGACATGTTTGAAGCTCTGACTTGGGCAGAGTAAAGGCAATATATGTAACCTAAACATTTGTATCCCTGTAACATGCTGAAATAAATTAAAAAAAAAGAAAATTAAGTAATCAAAATTAAGAAAAAGAAAATGAAAAGGGAAAATTTCAGGTATAGAGTTTTAAAATGAATAATTATGAATATTTCAAAACAATAAGGTTACTAAACAACCCTGTAGTGTTATGAGGGGAAAACCCAAATCTTCATTTTTATGTAATGTTTAGGATAAACATTTAGCCTGTATTCTGAAATACAGAATTATAATTTGAAGTATTCAGGTAAACTGTGCTATGTTGAGAGGAATTTTACAAATCTGTAAATCACATTGTTAAGACTTTTGCTTGGGTAAAGAAGTTCCCTAAATTAATGTATACTTTTTCCCTATTTATTTTGTTTGCTTTCTTTTCTTTGCTTACTTTCTGGTTTTAGTTCTTGCTTTTATTATAGACATTTTTTTCTCCTGCATTTTTAACTTAACTATAGCAGAATATAGATGTTTGCAACATTATTATTATTCTTGGAAAGGGAAACTTATTTCCACAACTGCTACAAATTAATTAAAAAATGCAGCCAAATAATCCTTTTATTGTCATCATTTTATCGCCATAGGCATTGAACATGATAATGTAACAGTCACGATTTTAGCACATAATAAAAACAGGTTTTCCTCTGAATGTTATGAATACACAACTTTCAAGATTAATTCCGTCTACCTTTATACACTTGTGTAAAAGTTTTGTGTATATATACCCATAATTCGAATTATATAATAATATTATTGAAGTGAAGTTAAAATATTAAAATTTCAGGGAAAAATAAAAAAATTCCAAATACTGACTAAAGTATAACATATTTATGAATCACCACTAGGGGAAAAGACAGATACTATATAGAGGCATAGTATATCAGGTTAAGTTTTGAGGAGCGTGGTTTCATGATATTAATACAAGACAACAGATTTGAGGGATTTTGAGCTTTTTTGTGTTTCTGAAAGACCTTTGAAAACAGTTCTAGACTGTACAAATGTAAATAATTTCAATAGCAAAATTTCTATTTTTTATTGAAATAACAATATATTTAAGAAAAAAAATGAAAGAACAATCTAATCAGAACTAAGAGAAATAATCTGATAAAATTATGAGAAAAAAAAATCAAGGGATTGTGAGATTTCTTTTTCCCATTCTGACACAAACCAATGCTGACACCAACCTGGTGTCCTGCAATTCAGTTTGATTCTGACACTAACTGCCAGAGTTAATCTCAGACTCCACAGTTTGAAGGGCTCAGATGCAAAAGATGACCTCACTTCAGGCACAAGTGACAAGTACCAGGTCATCAGGTTACCTGCACTTCTGTCTGACCTGGCTACAAAGTCAAGGGCCCCCCCACCCTCTAGATTTGATAATTTACAGGAACAGCTCTCAAAACTCAGGGAATCACTTAACTTACATTTATTGGTTTATTATAAAGGTTACAAATGAATAGTCAGATGAAGAGGTAGACAGATTTGGAAAGGTTCTGGTTGTGGTAGCAAAAGCTAAATTTAAGTAACATTTTCAAAGGCAACATCTACACATGTGTGGAGGCAGAATCTTACATTTATTTAAGCCTAATAATTTTAATTGTCTTGCTTTGCATTGAACTTAGAAATAAAAAAAGATACCCTAAATATATGGCAATACAGCAATTAAAACAAAATGAAATATGTTTCTACAGTGAACAAAAATTCAACTGTTATTTGTCTCTTTAATAGTAGTTTCTCTGCAGTCTGCAAGATGGCAGTGTTCTTTTTTGGAAAATCATTATTTTGGAGATGCAGCCTTAGAATAACTACAATATGAAATCTTGGTATGTGTTAGTTATTGTGTTAACTGCTTGACATGGATTATCTCACTTAATTGTCATGACAATCCTATGAGACTCTTATTGGGAAAACTGATATTTATAGTCCAGGTAATTTGCCCATCGTCATAGAGAATAAATGGTAAAACCAGAAAAAGAATCCAGGTGAGTAACTCGCATACTTTGCTCTTAAAACTGCACTTCACTGCCCACTAAAATGAGATAGTTTCCTCATCAATTTCTAGTTTATGATGCTAATAATGTTGAACACTAATAGAAAATAATAGAGAATAGATTGAATACTTGGGAAGCTGAAAGATTTTGTTTAATACCTTATGATTGAAGACAAGAATACATTACCTTACCAGAATCTTGCTCAACTATTTGCTTAATAATATATTTCACAGATCAATAGCTATTATATATTCCCAAAGAGTTATATGCCTTCTCATTTAATCTGAATGTGGTAAATAACAACAATATCCAGAAGATATCCTAGCTAATGTAACCAAGAAAGCAATTTCTAAGAAATGCCATGGGTATAATACTGATTCAACAATATGCCCAATGCCTTGTACAGAGGAATACATTGTTATTTCTTTCTTTAGCAGGTGTGTATAACATCAATTTTAAAATGCATTATGAGAGATTGAAACTTTGGGAAAAAATGGGTGTGTAGTACACTACTCCCCTCCATATATATACAAACACATGCACACACATATATATGTATGTATGTATACGTAAAGAGAGAGAGTGTTACTGGGGTTGTTTTTCAGTTGGGTGGTCCACACTTGAGTGAGCGATTGGGGCTAATATGAGTACCTTTTACAGAGGAGGCTAGCCTCTCAAGAAATCCAACTGAGCAGGGACATGTATAAACAGACTGGTACATAAGTCCTGACTGGCATTATCCCACTCCCTTGCATTATTTCTGTTCATCATGATTTTCTTCTAGAAAGATTATGAGAGGAGTAGGAATTTATTTTCCCTTTGATATCCTTGGTGGGCATGATGAATATTAATTTGTTTAGTTGTGGAGGAGGAATTTTGCATTATCAATGCTTTTAATGCTATTTCTGGCATTCAGGTCCAGAAGATACATAGCTACTTTAAAAAAGTGTCATCCTGAATCCAGAATGTTTTATTATTTTTAGCTGGGAGCAGCCTCCCTAAAATTTCTCTTCAACATAAAATAATTTTCAACTGATACATTCCAGAGATACTAAGTGTTGCTTTTAAAACCTTCTTTTTCTCATGAAAACTATAGATGCATTGTTCAAAAGTATCAAAAAAGGGCGGGGCGTGGTGGCTCATGCCTGTAATCCTAGCACTCTGGGAGGCCGAGGTGGGTGGATCGCTCAAGGTCAGGAGTTCAAGACCAGCCTGAGCAAGAGCGAGACCCCGTCTCTACTAAAAATAGAAAGAAATTATTTGGACAACTAAAAATCTATATAGAAAAAAAAAAATTAGCCAGGCATGGTGGCGCGTGTCTGTGGTCCCAGCTGCTCGGGAGGCTGAGGCAATAGGATTGCTCGAGCCCAGGAGCTTGAGGTTGCTGTGAGCTAGGCTGACGCCACGGCACTTTACTCCAGGCAACAGAGTGAGACTCTGTCTCAAAAAAAAAAAAAAAAAAAAAAAAAGTATCAAAAAAGGTAGGTGTTTCTGGGACTCTAGTGCTTATAAATATAAATACTGTTTTTGCATTTTAATCATATAAGTTGTACATATTAAGATTTTATGAGTGATAAGAAAAAATTTGGAACTTTTCGAGCAATCTTCAGTGTTTCAGGAAGCAACTTTATCCTATATTCTGCCAAAAATGTTAACGGCTTTTTTCCTTTTCTAATAAAAGTAGTACAAACATTGTAAAAATTCAAATAAATGAGACAGTTTATTTTTAAAAATCATTCATAATCCTATTACATAGAGAAAGCTGGTATAGTCAGTTCTGCTAAAATATTGCATACGTGTTCTTAAAACTCACAGTGCTACAATAATTAAGCTAATTAAAAGTAAATATCTACATTTAGGAAAAAAGGGTCTCAAATAAACTTCCAGTTACCCTTGCCCCTCCCCACCCTTACACAAACCTGTTCCTCAAAGATGCCATTATGTCAAAATAAGAATTTCCTAATTATTTTCACTCTAGCACTCTTCCCTGTCCATTTACCTCATGGTATTTTTCACAACTGCTATTTATAGATTTGTATCTTTGCTTGTGGTATCCTGAGGATTATGGACAGATGTAGGAATAACATGACATACCATATTAGAGTGTCGATTTCAACTTAAATTTTTGGGAAAAAGTTTATCTCTAAAACAAAACATATAGAGTAAAATATAACATTTGCATTAATTTAAAATTTACTCTTACTCATTGGAGATAGTTTGGTTTTGATCTAGGTTACTCTGCCCTTCCAGGTTTTTTGGTGAAAATGTCTTAGGATGCAAGAAAACAGCCCTATGAATGCTAAATTCCCAGAAGTAGAATTGCACAAGTATCTTAAAGATATTATGTAACTGCTGACCTAAGACTTTGTACCAGTTTACCACCACCCAGCAGTATCTAAGTATTAGTTGGGCTGCAATCATGTATAGAACTTCAGTTCTGATACTATTAACAGAAGAAGATGATTCCTGTTGGCTTTATAAGGGAAACTCGCTGAAGTTGGTATTTTGGATTTTTAAACCATGGATTACTGTATTCATAGATCTTGTGTGTGTGTGCGCACACATGCGCATGTGTGCATGTATACCTATACATGTGTGTGCTTATGCATGGTTTGTGTATGTTTTTATTTAAATCAGACAATATTGAGTCCAATGTGTTTACGAATATCAAGTAATTCAAATAAGCTTGGTAATGTCTAATTCTTTCTCAGCATTGTTTTTTTCTCTATGAAAGACAATAATGAATGTGTTACTTTTAAAAATGTGCATTTTTATCTGATTTCAGAAACATTTTCTAGTGACATAAGCATCTTCAGAACATTCTTTTCAGTGACATCTATGGACGTTTTATAGTTTATTTTGTGAGCCTACATGGATATCCCATGGCACTGAATTTTATTGGCATTTTCCTTTGCTTTTATTCAGCTTGGCTCTGTAACATTTACTTTGTCAATTATAGTCATCTTAGTATTCAGAGTCAATTCTATCACTGTGTGACTTTAATTGTATTTCGCTAAATTAAAGAGGCATTATAAAGTTGTTACCCTTTGATTTTTCAGTTTAATTTCATTTTTCTTTAATCTTCGGAGCACACTAGATTATCAATTAGCATAATAAAACAGTCAGTGTGGAATTTAGTAACTATATTGAATATTCTATAGACTAGTTTGTACAATACCAGTGTGTGTAAGAAGCAGTAAAATACTTATTCTCTTACTACACCTTAAGAGTATCCCCATAGGTGTCTTAAACTTATAGTATATTGGACCATTACACAGGAAAACATTGTTAATGGGTGAATAATATTAATGCCGTGCACTTTAGTAATACATTTTATCCAAAGACCTTAAAGTGCTTCACACATGACAATCAATCAAGTCTTACCACACTACTTTGAGCAAGGTATTATTATCTGCTATTATAATTTAGATAAACTATTGTTACAGTTAAGAAAGATGAAAGATTAAGTGACTTGTCAAAGATCACATATTAGTTCAATACCAGAGCAATATAACTCAGATTCCTGACTGCTGCTATTAACATTAAGCACAGCCTCTCTACATATCATCCAGTGAGCACAGGACTATCCTTTTGAAATCACTTGCTATACGCTAACCTTAAACTCCTAAGAAGTTGGAGCGAATATGAATAGAGTGGCGTCAGATCATGTATCCACATACAATGCCAAATTTGGGGGCAGCTATGTGACCAATTTTCTGAAAGATGGGAAATGGTAAACACACAAGTTAGCACCTTTTTTTTTCATTAAAAAATGTTGCATTGTCCTTAAAATAGTGTTGAGCTCTGTCATTGTTCCTAGTAACTGCAAATGTGGGAACAATGCAAAATTGAAAGTGGTTTCCACTGACAGTGTAGTGGAGCTGTTACCAAAGTAGATGTTCTAGAATGAAGTCTTTTCACAAGGCTGTTGCTTGGATTTCATGATTGCTCCGAAGTGTTTGCAACGAAGGGCACTGTTGATTTCGTTTATGATCTTTCTTTATAATTTGAGGGAATGACAGGAATTACAAGTCTCTTTCTTGCCTTTTCTTTCTTGTTTCCCCACATACCTACTATAAATGATTTTTTTTTTCTGGTAAATGTAGTTTTATTTGGTTGAGGTCTTCCAATACTAGCTTTTCATTCAGTGCTGTAGATTTGTTCCAGTGTCCATTTAGTGAGAATCACTGGGAACGATTTGTGCAATTGATTGGTGACATCGAGCACAGAATTGATGCTTCATCATTTTGGGAGTCCTTCCTAGAGGAGACGGAATTGTCAAACAAAATGCAGGATAGTATTTCATCTGGGTGAAACTGGATATCACAATTGCTGGAACTCAGTTTCTGAAAATCCTGCTTATTTTCTCTCTGATTTTTGACACCAAGCAGCGCCTAACTCCCCTGAATACTAGAGTGTTTTGTATTTGTATTCATGGTAGCTGTGCACTAAAACTACTGCAGATAATTTAGGTAATTGGCAAACCACAGGGGCACTTATTCTGCTCACCTGCCTATTTTAGGTTGGCTCATCATCACTCTAATTGGCAGTGGGTAGTTACTGGTCCATTTGCCATGTATTATGACAAAAGATGCTAATGGGCCCCAGCAGTGGGTGGGTTGTACCTTTGCCCTGCTTCTGGCATGCAGAAAGCAATCCCACTGTTTTTGCATAGCAAGTAGCATGGCTGGACATTTTTCCTACATCAAAAGGAGCTTTTCCTTTTGAAAAACGACAACTTTCCCTGGCAAAGGCCTAAGCTCAGAATTGACACGTATCCTTTCTCCCAGCTACCACATAGTACATTGTCCCTAAAAACAAGAGTACATCAGTCAAGGTAGTTTTTCATCATTTTCACCACATTTTTATTATCAGAACTCCTCTGAAGCTTGAAATTGAAATCTGTTTCTTTCTTGACATTTTTCTCTATATTGGGCATGTAATTATGGGCCCAAACGAAGTTCAAGAGGAATGGATCAACAAAGCCCACAGCTAAGTACACTAAACTTTGATCTTGGAGGAAAATATGAATTCCGAGGTGGATTTGGACAGCTGTGCTATGAATGCCACAGTGAGCAAATGTGGAATCAGAAGAAATATCCCATGGTTAGCTGACTTTTTTACATAAATGCAAGGAACATAAGCAGAAATTCAGCCCTCCTAGCGTAGGATAGTAGTTCTTAGTGTTCTGAAGATAAAACTATTTTTAAAATAACAAAGTCTCTGCAGAGTTGATAATAATTGTGATTCTACCACCTATTGATGGAAAATACATTAGTATTAATTCAATAATTTTTCATAAAATATTTATTTTACTCATTACATTAGCAACTACATGGAACAAAACAGTGTAAGGGAGACATATTATTCCTAAGGCTGTGCTTTGCGCACATGTATGTATAGATTGACAGACCCATAGCAATAGCTCTGTGGCCTATGGTAGGAAAATTGCTGATGTAGAGCCAACAAAGAAAGATCTAATTTATTTTAGTGTTGTAGTGAAACTGTGATGATAAACATTCATCAGGCTAATAAAATGGATTAACAATATGATGTTGTGTGAGATGCATTTGTAGGTGTGTTTACATTAATTTACTAAAAAAAATCAGCCTAGAACTAAAAAAATTAATATTTATTAATTAGAATGCTGTTAAATTATCTTTTATTTCAAACTGTTTGTCAGTTAGAATTAAAGTTACCTATAGTCATTAACATAAATTGATGTGGTAAAGTTTTAAATAATGTGCTTGGATTTTAGACAACATTGCAAAATTCATTGACAATAAATACCGCAGGCTCTGGCAATATTTTCATTCAATGTTAGTAATTAGATCAGGATTTATCTAAAGCCTACACTTAGGTATACATGAATTATGCTTCTGTCTATAATTCTATTTTAGCCAATTTCCCCCTGGCCTGGACATTGTTTTCTGCTTGATTATTAGCTGGAATGTACCCAACCACACTTTCATTTATCTGTTATGTTATAAGATGCTGCCACAGTTGGGGATTACAGTCTGTTAGTGTCTGAGTGAGAGCAAAGGGAGAGAAGTTGCTGATAGCTTTTCATCTCTGTTGGTGGTGGCTTTTTTCCCATGTGTAGAGACAAAGCTTCAGGAAGCTTTAACACTTTGGTTGAAATTGGTCCAATGAATCTCTGTCTGAAAGTACTGGTGATTGTCCCGTCTTGAGGTCTATCTGCCATGTGGTTTTCCTGTCATCTATATGGATGTTTATTGTCAGTTATGTTGCTCCTTAAGGTCTTAAAGTATTCTTCAAAGTACTTGGCTAATGATTATCTCATCTCAGCCTCTCTGTGGAGGTCGTATCAGCCAGTCAGTCTCTGTTCGTGTCATAAATGGTACATCTATGCTAGCTTAACTCTATTCCAGGACTTCAAGATGGGTGTTCCTGGACAACAGTTTCTCAACCTTAGCACTATTGCATTTTGGAACAGATAATTTTTTGTTATGGGGAATCGTCCTGTGCATAAAT
Source organism: Indri indri (assembly GCA_004363605.1). Lineage (NCBI taxonomy): Eukaryota > Metazoa > Chordata > Mammalia > Primates > Indriidae > Indri > Indri indri. The sequence goes on from RJWJ010000253.1 coordinate 126,241, forward strand.
GGTTGGATGTTTAGTAGTATCGTTGGCCTCTGCCCACTAGATACTAGTAGCATTCCCTCCCCAAGGTTGCAACAACCAAATATGTCTCAGGATGTTGTCAATGTTCTCTTGGGCATAAAACCATTACTAGTTGAGAAGCACTGCCTTAGATTGTCATATCATGCCCAATATGGCCTATGTATAATAATGAAGAAGATAACAGGAACGTGGGTGCGATGTTTGTGATATATGTATAATAAAACGTTTAATCAGAGATAAAATAGGACAGTTGTGTGCCCATTTTATAGACCTTCAGTTTGGAGAGGACCCTGGTATCACACTGTATCCGATATAGTTTTATCTTTGAAAAGGATAATAAATCAACAAATAAATACATAAATAATAAAGGTAGGTATACTATGTGTGTGTGTGTGTGTGTGCTTGCTTAGTTTTACCAGTATGATCCCTCTGTAGGTAAATGTCTTTAAGGTGGCTTTGAGAATGTTTGGTGCTAATCTGTAAAGTCATATAGAAGCAAATTGCCTATTCTATGGACTTGAAATTGAAAGGGATTTGTAAATATTACCACATTGATTTCTTTAGCTGAGTTTGACCTTAATAGGTGTACAGGAACAAACTATATTTCTTTTTCAGTCTTTTGGGTAAAACATGTGACTTAGCTAAAATAGAAAGCTTATTGTTATATGAATGGAATGTATTCCTCCCAGACCTTAGGAAGATATTGGAATCAGGGTCTAAAAAGATGTTTGGAGTCGCTCTCACAGTTGTTCATGCATTCATTTAACAAATGTTTATTGAGTACTTCTTCGGGGCCAGCATCACACCAGAGTTTAGTGTCTGTCTTTCTCTCTCTTTTTCTCCCTCTCCTCTTTATGTTTTCTTCAGTCTTCTCTCTGTATTCCTCATGGCCAGTTGTATGAGCTCACAAACCTACATGCAGAAAATAGATCCCCATTTAGCTGACAAGTTTTCCTTGTCTTCTGTATTATAAATCATTTCCAGCTGAGACTATAATCTCTTCATGCCATTCATTGATTTGAGGATAAGGGACTCTGACTGGCCTAGTTGGGTCAGCTGCCCACCATGGACTGCAATATTGAGCATGCCCCGTAGGGAGTGTTCCAGGGGATAAATATGACAGCTGGGAGCTTTCCTCCATGACCATATAAGCAGAGGGAACAAGATTTCCAGAGACGAGAGTCTAACTCATCCTCAAAGTATCCTCTACCCCAATTTGGAGTGACCACCTAAGTGATAAAATGCAAAAGGTACACATAATAACTGAGAAAATAAGAGGAAATTGAGTCCAGACCACAGAAGGAGCAGCGTGTATGGCCGTTCAGTGACATAACTCCTCATCTCCAGTGATACTTAGAAAATTAAAGAGCGCAAACAAGAAGTGGAACCAGTATGAATAGATACGATACAAGTCACAAAAATGGTTAAATTTCTCTCTAGTCCTTTAAAGATTTGGGAGAGATAATTTGGAGATAATTCAGAAGTAAGTTTAAATAGTGACAGCTATTAAAAAAATAGTAAAAGACTCTGGGAAAAAGCACAGAAGCCTTTATTATAATGTTAGCGCACAGAAGAGATTTACACAGACTAATCAGTTTTGTGGGTTGGGATTATCCAGCTGTAGATATCAGAGGCTGTTCAGGAGGTCCATGTGCTGAGAGGTGATGAGACAAGAGACACAGGGATATTTCCTTGTTAGCCACTGAGATCCCACCTCAGCCCCTCAGTAACTTTGCGTTTCACCACCACACAAAGGCAGTCCTGGGAGATGACCCCTAAGGTTGATGGGGATGTCCTGCCATTTGTGGCCACTGTAATAAATCGCAGGGCCAGTTGACTCCTTTTAGACCTCCCATCTTTGTAATACTTCAATAAAACCAAAGTATAGAGAGGAGGATTATTAGAATCTTTGAAAAGCCAACAAATAGGTGAAAAAGAGCATATTGACATTATAATTTTATATTTGGTGGAGTCCCTGCTCAAGCCAGGACCTTAAGCTTCCTGCTTCTGCTGTGATTCATCAGATTCTGCATTTGGAAGGCACTGTACCTTGGCTCAATTGATGAAGTGATGCATTTTCACCAGGGTTTTTTTTTTTTTTTTTTTTTTAATGTTTCTAGCTTCTTCAGAAACCAGTATAGAAAAAGAGCGCTTTGCAGACAGACCAGGCCATGGGCAATCAAAATTCCTATAGTAAAATAATATCAGATGTTCTTAAAATCTCCACCCAATTTGAAACCCCACTTTATTTACTGACTATTAATTAATCAATCAGTTAATTTATTTAGGTAATACAGACGGTGGAATAAAAGATAACTACAATCTTAATTTCATGGGAAAGGGTAAGAATGCCTTCAGAGAAAGACCAGCAACCCACCTGCTGTGGCATGGCTATCAGTGATGTGTAATGTATGTTCTCTGTTGATGGTATATGATACTCTCGAGTTTATTGCACACCCAAACATGAGTAGTGTTTTCTACTTTAAAATGAGTATGTGGAATATAATGTTTATTAAAGAGTAAGTGATAGGAGTAAGCTAACTTAAAACTCAACTGTAATTATAGCAATTGTTTATATTTTTAAATTTTTATTTCTGGGAGGAATATTTTATCACCTTCAGTTCTTGTACATAATATAAGGCAAACTGACATTTGGTCTCTTTTATTATCATTTTCAAATTCTCTCTATACGATGCAGCCCCTCATTGTGTACCTTGGGGTAGAAGGCTTCCCCAATTCCCCTTATCATTATGTCACTGCTTTTACTTGAATAGTTTCCTCCTCTTGTATAATCCTCAGTATTTCTCACATGTGGATAATAATAGAACCTACCTCACAAAATTGTTTTAATGCTTATATTGTGAGGATTAAATAATATTTGTATCTGGCATGTACTAAGAACTCAATTATTGTTATTTATTCAAAGAGAAAATTGAGCACTCTGGGAGGCCGAGGCAGGTGGATCGTTCGAGCTCAGGAGTTCGAAACCAGCCTGAGCAAGAGCGAGACCCCGTCTCTACTAAAAATAGAAAGAAATTAATTGGACAACTAAAAATATATAGAAAAAATTAGCTGGGCATGGTGGCACATGCCTGTAGTCCCAGCTACTCGGGAGGCTGAGGCAGAAGGATTGCTTGAGCCCAGGAGTTTGAGGTTGCTGTGAGCTAGGATGATGCCACGTCACTCTAGCCCGGGCAACACAGTGAGACTCTGTCTCAAAAAAAAAAAAAAAAAAAAAAGAGAAAATTGAGATATTTTTAGTACCTCACTCTTTTTTATCACTAGGAAAGCTATAGATTTCTATTGGATTGACTAACTACTTGTTAAAAAATGATGTTCCCTAAAGAGTTCCAACATTTTTTGAAAGTGCCATATAATGATTCAGACCACATTTCTATTTTCCTGGCAGAAATGCCAGGAAGCCCTTGTTACAAAAATCTCTGGCATCATAAATAGAGCTTGGATCTACTTATAAGTAAACATATTTTCTTGATCTGAAAAGTTTGCCATGGTGCTAAGGCTCTTTAGTATGATAGAAGTAGGCATATGAACATTGGTGGATGTATTCTTTTGGTCTTGCTGCACCCAGGGGTAAATAGCATTTTTAAATGACTCTAGGTTCCTTTAGTTGGTATAAGCACATCCAAAAACCTGTGAGGCAAATTGGAATACATTTTTAGTACTCTTAGAAACATTGCTTTCCACATCACAGACACATACGCACATGGGTGCCTAAGGAACAAAATATTAACACTAGCTCAAGTTGAAAGAAGAAAATTTGTGCTAAGAATAGAAATTCTGAATCATTTGGAACTGACATGGTTTCTTAAGAAATTTCTTTCTTAAGAGCTATTGAGATAGGATTGGTTTGACATTGAAAAGTTAATTCATGTAGACCTGGTGGCTGAGGGTTGTACTTGCTAAAACCCTTGCTAAAACACGCAGATGTTGTTATCCACTCTATGTGTATGTGTATGATAAGCAAACAAACTTGCTGTGGATTAACAGAAAAAAACAGTTTTGGAAACTTTCAGACTGTTAAAATGAATTGCTGTTCTTTAGGTCATCAGTGGTTAAAACAACGGATGGGTGAAATCGTAGGATACATTCTGGAGCATTCTAGATGAGCATTATACATGACTTTGTTAAAAGGAATTGGGGTGAAGTGAATTACATTCAGTTAAAATAATTGGTATTCAGATCTGGGGAAACCAGTTTAAGATGCATTTATATCAACACCACCTTTTGAAGGCATTGCTTAGAAAGTATACATGTGAGGATAATTGGGAAGCAAAGAGAAAGAAGGAAAATGACACATTTAACTATCATTATTTGTCAGTTGTTTGTTCACATAACATTACAGTGCATAGATTTTTCTGAGAATGCAGCTGCACTCTAGATATGGTAAATTATCATTTCCCAAACAGACTTGCGAAGGATCATTTTTAAAAGCATACTACATTGAGAGAACACCAAAAGGAGACATGTATATTGCATTAAAGCAGATTGGAAAAATCATAGGACAGATAAATTAGTTGCATCAGAAATTGCAAAAATTTGATTCAGGTATATACTTAAACGTTGTATCAGAACAAAAGTTAACACATTAGAAAAAATAAATTTTTATTAAAAGGAAAATGATTAAAAGAGCAAAATGAAATAAGTCGTCACTAGGACAACTTTCAGATATCATTTAGAAGAAGATATCTTTTCTCGAACACAGATTATCATGTAATACAAAGATATTTGTATCTGGCGTGTCTTAGTTTGCTAGAGCTGCCGTAAAAAATACCACAGGCTGAGTGGCTTAAAAAATAAAAATTTATTTTCTCGTAGTTCTAGAGACTAGAAGTCCAAGATCAAAGTGCCAGGGGTTAGGTTACTCTGGAGGCCTCTCTCCTTGGCTTGCCGATGGTCTCCTCTTCATGGACCCAGCATGTCCTTTGCTGTATGCATGCACATCCTTTGTTTCTCTTCCTCTTCTTGCAAGGATTAGGATCTCACTCTTATTACCTCATTTAACTGTATTTACCTTTTTAAAAGCCCTGTCTTTAAATACAGTCATATTAAGGATCAGGTCTTCAACATGTGAGTTTTGGGGGGATACAATTAAGTTCATAACAATATGCACTATTTGTTTCACTTCTATAGTTTTAATATAAAAATTTAAAAACCTACTATTTGCACCTGTTAATATTTCTCACAATTTGAGAAATGCTGGTATGAGTTAATTAATTCTCGTTGCTATACTATAGTCTCCAGTTTGGGAAGAAGGTACTAGTTCTCATTTGCCACATGTAAAAGACTAAAACAGGATCCGCATCTCTCACCTCTGAAAAAAATCAACTCATGATTGACAACAGACTTAAACCTAAGACATGAAATCATAAGAATTCTAGAAGAAAATGTTGGAAAAATTCTTATAGACATTGACCTAGGCAAAGAATTTATGAATAAGACCCCAAAGGCAATCACAGCAACAACAAAAATAAATAAATGGGACTTGATCAAATTAAAAAGCTTATGCACAGCCCAGGAAACTATCATTAGAGTGAACAGACAACCTACAGAATGGGAGAAAATATTTGCATGCTACATATCTGATTAAGGGCTGATAACTAGAATCTGTATAGAACTCAGGAAAATCAGCAAGAAAAAAATCAAACAACCCCATTAAAAAATGGGCAAAGGACATGAACAGAAACTTTTCAAAAGAAGATAGACTAATGGCCAGCAAACATATGAAAAAATGCTCAACATCTCTAGTCATCAGGGAAATGCAAATCAAAACCACAATGAGAAATCACTCCAGTGAGAATGGCTTTTATCAAAAAGTCGCAAAACAACACATGTCGGCATGGATGTGGACAGATAGAAACACCCCTATACTGCTGGTGGGACTGCAAACTAGTACAACCTTTATGGAAAGTAGTATGGAGATACCTCAAAGAGCTAAAAGCAGAACTAACATTTGATCTAGCCATCCCACTACTGGGTATTTACCCAAAAGAAAAAAAAGACATTCTATAAAAAAGACGTCTGCACTCGACTATTTATAGCAGCACAATTACAATTGCAAAGATGTGGAAACAACCCAAGAGCCCATCAACACATGAGTGGATTAATATAAAGTGGTGTATGTATAGTATTGGGTACTATTCAGCCATTAAAAAAAAATGATGAGCTACCTATTGTATTATCCTGGATGGAGCTGGAGCCCATTCTTCCAAGTGAAGTGCCATAAGAATGGGAAAACAAACACCACATGTACTCACCATTAAATTGGTACTAATTTATCAACACTTAGGTGCACATATGGAAGTAACATTCATTGGCTGTAGGGCAAGTGGGAGCTGGGAGGAGGAGATGGGTAAATTCACACCTAATGGGTCCTGTGCATGCTGTGTGGGGAATGGACACATTTTGTAGCTCCAACTCAGGCAGTGCAAAGGCAATTTATGTGATCAAAGCTTTTGTATCCCTGTAATATTCTGAAATTAAAAAAAAAAAAAACAATGGAACAAGAACTAGAAATTTTTTTTAAGAAAAGAATGGATTATAATTAACTTCCTTTTTTTTTTCTTTTTTGTTTTTTCATTTTTTGTGTTACTTTTCAAACATAATCCTGGCTCCAATTTCTGGCAATATCTCTACTCAGCAGATTCAATAAAAATAGTGTTATTGATGTGTTCAGACAAGCATTTTCTTGTAGAATTAAAAAAATCTTTTAAATTTCTGAACCTCTTTATTTATGCAAATCAATCACCATAAATAAATCACTGAAGCAAACATATAATCTTCTATACATTCTGAACTTTCATTTTGATAGCAAGAACAATATCGAAATTAAATTGAAATAGAAAACATTGGGGTTATTTAAAATAATACCTCCAGAGTATATCACATGATTGGCTTATCTAAGTCCTATAATTTGTTTTTTGCTAAAAATTATGACACTGGAAAATTGCAAGCTCTAGAATTATTTTCTGAAGAACGACAACTTGGAAAAATTATTGTCATTGTTAGGTTGTCTGTTCTAAATCTTGGAAAAAATGTCCATTTTTAATCAATGGGTATTTGTATTTTTAAATTATTGATTAAAGAAACAACATCTAATTAACCACTGGAACTTACCCTTTAATCATACTGGATAAATAAAATTTTTACTGGTATGGAATTGATCTTTTTTTGAAAATACTTTACTTTTTTTTATTGTGTGTTATTATAGGGGTACAGATGTTTAGGTTACGTTATGTTGCCCTTGACCCCCCTTCCCCCCAAGTCCCAGTCCCAAGCGTGTCCATCTCTCGGAGGGTGCGCATTGCACCCTTTGTGTATGCATATATCCATCCCCTCCTCCCCCTCTCCCCTCCCCCTTCCCCCTCCCTCCCTACCCGACATCCAATAGATGTTATTCTTATATGTACACTTATGTGTTGTTCAGTTACTACCAATTTGATGGTGAGTACATGTGGTGCTTGTTTTTCCATTCTTGGGATACTTCGCTTAGTAGAATGCATTCCAACCCTATCCAGGAGTATACAAGAGGTGCTTTGCTTTTTCATCCAAGCTACATTTTTTATTAGATAAGGAGTTGTCTTAGGGTAAATTTTAATACTATGTCCAATGAAAGATATAATTTAAATTGACCTGTAGAGATAATGTTAGTGATGTCCACGTCATGAGCATTATTTCATTAGATAAACTATTTAATCAAATACCAAACAGATTAAACCATCAGGGGGGCTAAAATTCAGCTGAAGGAATTTGGGGCAGTTCTTAGGAACTGTCAGAAGTGTGGTAGTCTAATTTTGACTTTTAAATAATATAAGTATTATGCTACCTTTCCTTTTCTAGCTTTTTTTATGTATTTCGATAGCTACCAAGGAAGTTGATGCCAGAATTCAATTGGGCAAAACAGCAACCCGCTAATTAATGACAGAGATCTCTGAGCTCTTTACCCTTGACACTGCTGGTGGAAATTGGTATCACAATGTAAGAGTAATTAAAGAGACTATACTAAAGTGGTAACTAAGTTAGGCCTAAAAAAAGAAAGAAGGTGCATACATTTAGGAAAATTCAATTTTTATTACAGCAATATCCTTGCAGTGCATTTTTCCTTAAAGGAGGACAGTAGAACTCACGAGAATGATGAAAACTAGAAGCTCTAAAACATGGAATTTTACTTAATCCTTTTAAGAGTTATCGTAGACATATCAGAAAACTATATACATGTGTTCAAATCACTCTAACCTGTAGTTACTTTAACTATTAGACTTAGAAACATTCTGCCAACAAGTTCAGCAAAGATGGGGTATATAGATGAATAAATCTATATTATAATTAAATTAATGGGGTATTATTATTCTATAATAATGACTATACAGTTCTAAGTAGAGCATTATCTTCTTTTCATCACAGTGATGGAAAACATCCTAAAACTCTCCTTTCTCACTGTTCAAAGAAAGATCTAATTCACATAAATATTTTCAATTCGTATGGAAAAATCTGACTCAGACTTTTAAAAATATTTTTAGCCAATTTTATTAGTTTTTAAAAATTATGCCCATGAAGCAGTTTTTCAATTTGATATTTCAATTGAATCAAATGCTTATAAAAACTTTCTTATAAAAACTTTTTAGACTAATAGTATAGTTTATGTTAGGAAATAGTGATATAGTAAGTAGATAGTGTATTATATTAACTGCTTTATAGTAGTAATAATAATTATAGTAATAGTCAACATTTACTTTGTACTTGATTGGTACAGTGCAGGGAGACAAATCCTTATGGATCTCTGAAATTTCTGCAACACCTGTGAACAAGGCACTGATTGTCCTTTGTTCTGAACTCTTTTTTCAAGATGATTGATAGCAAACAGCCTTGAAAAAATAGAGGTAATATCTCTTCCAGAACAAAGGGCAGGCATGTTTACTGCTCATTACAAAAGATTTGGGTTTCCTAAATTCAGACTTGCTCTCCTGTAATACAACCCACTGCTGGTGTCATTTGACCCTATTATTATTACCTATGGGAATCTGGGCTCAGGGAGCTGGCACTAAAAATGCTGATATTCTGGCCCCTGTTACAGCTGTGGGTAATAAATTGTCCCTCATCACCAATCTAAGAGTCTTGTGTCTTTTACCAGCATCCATGTAACTGTGGCAAGCTAACTTGAAAGAAGAGTAAAATTTCATATCCTTCACAATTTTTTGGCAGGAGCCACTGATGTGAACACTATGAAAAATTATTCCCATTTAACTCTCTATCCACCAATTTTTGGGGTGCGGAAAAAAATTTTATTTGCATAACAAAACTTTCCTTCTCTTTTAAGTCCCCCATCCCAGTTGTATCCCAAGACAGGAAGGTGTAAATTCATTCATTTAGGGATCCCTACACACACAACTGCTTTTTTGTTTTTCTCTCCAATGTGGCATGTAAGTTGCTAGATATTTAATATAGCATTATAGCATGGAGGTTTTGGGAGGGGGGCTGAGGGGCAGGAGCTGCAGAATCTGGTCCTGAATTGTTTGCATTTTCCTTATTGATATCAGCTGAGTGTCTACATCTCCATTTAATTCCAGTCTCTGGTTTATGCCATTTTCCTTTGTGGCATCTGCTTGCCAATTCCCCAAGATACTGTCAGGTCTGTGGATATACATTCACTCTCAACGTTTGCTCCCTTTTTGAAGGAACAGAAAACTTTGGCTGCTCTCCTAAGTGATTTTGTGCAGTGGGAGACAGTGAGAGAGCTGCCTCCGGCTCTATCTACACCTGGCTATCATGTAGAGTCTTTGTTGCTACTCAAATTTTCTGACTATAGAGATACGGAGAATTTCTGAGACAGTGAAGCTTTCCAGTGTTCAAGATGGGAAGCAGGTTCCAAATGAACTCTTTTGTGCTGAGATTCCACATGCATAGATGGTGGTTATATCACCTCCCACCACCTCCTGTTAACACAGGCTAACTCTTTGTGGGGATGTTGAAAGTTATTCCCAGCTCCTTCTCTAGACATCTTGCTTCCTTTGGAATATTCATGTCATTTCTCTAGCCATGGAAATTTTACCAAATCTAAGATAAAAAACAAGCAAACAAACTAAAAAAAAATCTAACTCACAATCATCATGAATTGTTTCCAAGTCCATTATTTATGGCAAACTTGGCTTTTGGTACACCTCGATCAAGACTATTTTGACTCTAAACCTTTTCCTTGTCATCTCTTTTCTCTGAGGCTGTGGTCAAATAAAACCCTAGCTGCTCCCATGTGGTGCTGGGGGATGGGGAAAAGGTCACCAGGCAGAAGGGAATTACTAAGTTCGAAAAGAAAACATTGACCGTATTCGATGAATCACTCTGCTGCACGGATGAATGTATTCATGTTTTTAAACACCATACCTTGTCCTTTTACTGGAGTGTGAGCTTTCTGAGGCCAGGGAGGCATCATGTAACTTTTTATTACCTGGCATATGATAGCTACTCTATTGTTGGTAAGGGAATAGCAAGTATTTATAAATATTTTTTATTCACCGATTGATTTTATCTATTAAAATGAGTTTGCAAGATTATGATTTGTAGGTCTTCAAGATGCTAGCAAGAACAGATTCATGGAAAGTGATACTAATTCAGCTCCGTAAAATGACTGAAATCTCAGGTATTCTATATGCTTATTAAAAGTCTATTTCATAATCAAAGCTAATCTTATTTTTAGAAAATAATATTTGCTATGTATGATTTGCATAGCTTCCAAGTATGTAAGTTATTTGAGGTATTTTTTATAGAAAAATTGAAAGCATATACTCCAAAGGCATAGATATAAAATGTTTGATTGCAATAGATTTTAGACTTAGTTTCTCATACCTGGTTAATTCACAGCCTGACTAAGAAAAGAATGTTTATTTTTTCAAGTCTCTAAATAAACATGCTGTGATATCCTGAAGTAGAAAAATATTTTATATTTTCTCTTGCATCTTTATATAACAAAACACATAGAAATAGACCTCAGAAACATTTTTTCTGCTAAAATTTGTGAGGTAAAGAGTAGTCTTCCTAGATTGAACCAAAATCCCTTTTCTTTCATTTGATCCTAGACTGCATCAGGAGAAATAGTTTTTATATGCTTTGATTTTTCTGAGTATTGAAGAGAGAAGCTACTATATTACAAATTGCCACTATTGTTCAAAGCCATCAGACCAACCATATAGAAACCTTGACAAGAGCACTTGAAAGATTTTTTATAGTGATAACTACAGTGGAGGAGGATGTAGTCCTTGGAAGTGAATATCAGGTGCTACAATGGAGTCTTGTGGACTGTTTGAAACTCTTTGTGATAGTTATGGTATTGGACTTAACTCTTAAATTACTTTCTGAATCCATCTCACTATGTCATATTTCATATGGTATTGATTAGCTTGGGAGATGATACCACCAATCGATTATATTTAAAGAAAGCAAAGGAAAACACAAAGAACATTAAAAGAAGATATTAAAAACTACATATTAGGTCTTTAAAACTGTAGAAAGATAAACTTTTCCCGATGTATTTCCCATGTTGACGTGGATATGTATTAGACTCTTCTATTCTGGAAATAAATAATAGATTACATGAGTAAAAGGATCATGAACCTAAATACACCTATAATATATTCTTTGATATAGGATATATCAAACATATAAATAATAGATTAAAAAACAGATAAAGAAACAAGGACATTAATGTGAAAAGATGTACATAAATGAAAAATTGTTTTGGGAGGTTTTTAACACAACTATATCAAAGTCTGAAAGACCAAGCAGATGAAAAAAGAGAATATTTGATTAACGTGTTCAAACTTATATATATCTGTACTGATATTCTTATTACTAGAAATAACTCTATATCCAAAAGAGAATATATGTGCTTTTTTGAGCCAATGTTGAATCGACCATGTTTTAGGCCATACAATAGGTTTCAATAAGATGAGCAAACATCTTATAGACTATGTTTTGGGTCACAATTTGATAATATTAAAAATTAATTAACAACATGAAAGCTACAAAATAAAAAGTCTTTATGTCGGGAAACTAAAAGCTGTCAGCATTTTGGTAAAAAAGAAAATATATAAGAAACAATAAAGTACGTATGCTTGAAAACCAATGAAAATATTATTTTTCAGAATTTGCGAGGCACACCTAAAATAGTGGAGACAAATTTATAACTTTAAATATGCGACTAAGAATAACTAAAAACAAATGTGCTAAGCATTCAACATAAGACACTAGAAAAAGAGCAACAAAGTAAACCGAAAGAAGCAAGAAGTAGGAAATAAAAATAATATCAGAACTCAGTGGAATAGAGAATAAAAATAACAAGACCCAAATTATACATACTGAAAAAGGGGAAAAATACCACGAAACATTTTAAAAATGCACTCAACTCTATGTTAATAAATTCTGAATTTAGACAAAGTGGATACAGGTTTACAAAGAAGAAGATAAATGTTGAATTTACTAATAACAATTAAAGAAATTTCAAAATAGTCAGAGCTTCTCAGCAATAAATTCCAAAGGTAAAACCAACAAAATCCAACAAACCAACACTATAGCCCCCAGGCTCACATCCACATAATTTTACAGGTATGCTCTGCTAGATTTGAAAGCTAAAGGTATGTTGTTCTACAAAATAGAAAAAAGAGAAAGTTAACTCATTTTTAAGACTAGTCTAACCTTAGTTGCTAGAGAAAATGATAACCCATAAAAAGAAAATTATAAGCCCACTTCATTTTAAATATAGATATGAAATCGTAAGTTAAATAACAGTTGAGTAAATCCAGAAGTGTGTGAAAAAATACATTGCCATCAAGCTCTGTTTATCCTACATACATAAGAATTATTGAATATTCACTATATACCTCTAATTTATCACATTTATGGCCTAAAAAAGAAAACCGCATGGTTATTTCAATAGATAGAGCAAATGTGCTTACAAATATTCAACATTTCTTTATGATAAATCTCTCAGAAATAGGAGGAAATATCCTGAAATTATAGAGTCCATGTAACAAAAGGCTGAAGTTAACATCGTACTTAGTAGAGAATTTATATTATTCTTTTTAAGATGAGCAATAACATGATGTTGGGAGGCAGTTTTTCATGGGCTCTAGTAAACATCATAATGAGTGTGCTAAAATTGCAAGGTCCTGACTGTTTTTTTGCCAGGGCTATTTCTCAGGACTGTTGATGCAGCTGGAAATTCCGGAAAACGAGATAATGCCTTGCAGGAGTACATCACATGGTCCTGCAATGCCTCGGGTCTCCCTGTAGACAAAGTACAGGCTTCCTTACTGCTTGCTACAAATACGGTAGATTCACTAAGCATGGAGTTCCTCTCCCTTGAAGCATCTTATTATATATGAAACCTCCTCCTGTCACTTACAGCATCCTCTGGGATTTGAGGTTTGGGGAACCAGTGTGATTATACTAATTCTCTGGCTGCTGCTATTTTTATGAATAATATATTCCTTTGTCTCTGACCCAGGAGTTTTGTGTCTTCTGTCAGCACCCATGGAACTGTGGCAAGCTAACTTCTTATCTTGCATAATTAATTTAGTGAGAGTTCTCTTAATTCTAGCTCTTCTCTGAATTGCCAAACTTATTTTGAGTAGGATAAAATCTTGATGCACAAGATTGCTACTAACTAGAATAGCTACTGTTGAATCTAATACTGAAGGTGCTAGACAAAGATCAGAGAAGGAAAAGAAACAATAGCTATAAAAGTTAAGAGATAACACAAAATTATTATTAATAGATGAAAATTATCTACATAGGCAATTCATCAGAACTAACTGAACAATTACCAACAAGAGAAATAGAAAAACTTAGATTTGAGGCCAACATTCAAAAATTAAGACTATTCCTCCAAACTAAGAGTAGAAAACAAAAAAAGTTATAAAATTAAAAATATGTATGAAAGAATGAAAACTGTAAAGTACATGAGAAATAACCTAATAAAATAATGCATGGAAACCTTACATAAAACTATAATGCTTTTTTAAATAAAATAAAAAACCAAATGTTTAGGGAAATAAATAAGAAGTAACTAAATGTTAAAGTAAATAAATAAAATCAAGGAAAAAACTAAAGTAAATTTAAAAACTAAATAAATGAATTGAACTACATTTATAGATGATATCAAAAATCTAAAGATTGTTTTCAAATTAGTCTGCAAATGTAATGCCAGGCTAATCAACACTGCAGTAGAAATTTTTGAGAAAATTGATAAACTCACTCTAAAATTAGTAAATAAAATTATGTTTATTATTAGTTAAGAGTAAAAAGGGACTGAGCACAATGGCTCACACCTGTAATCCTAGCTGTCTGGGAGGCTGAGGCGGGAGACTGCTTGAGTACAGGAGTTCGAGACCAGCCTGAGTAAGAGCGAGACCCTGTCTCTACTAAAAATAGACAAAAAATATTAGCCAGGCAACTAAAAATAGAAAAAATTCACTGGGCGTGGTGGCATATGTCTGTAGTCCCAGCTACTTGGGCGGCTGAGACAGGATGATTGCTTGAGCCCAGGAATTTGAGGTTGCTGTGAGCTGGGCTGATGCCATAGCACTCTAGCCTGGGTAACAGAGCAAGACTCTGTCTCGAAAAAAAAAAAAAAAAAAAAGAAAAGTAAAAAGGGAGACACATTCTACCAAATATGAAGGTGTACCACTTAGAAGGTTGGACAATAGACTGGTTTCCAAATGCTAATGCTGTCTGACATTATGATGGCACCACTAATGAGGGGATGAGACTGTCTCATAGATGATATTGGACAAATTTACTAATTATATGGAGAACAATAAAGTGTAATTCCTGCTAAGATTATAATCAAAAGTCAACCCCCTCAACCTTCCAGATTAAATACCTAAATGTGAAAGGTGAAATTATAAACAAAATTGAAAATAATTTAGATTATCTTGTGGCCATGGAATGGTAATGAACATTTTAAGCATGACCAAAAGAGTACAAATCATAAGAAAAATAAGTCTGACAGTATCAAAACTAATTATTTTATTTCTTTAACAAAGATACATACAAATAACTAATAGGTGGGCAACAAAATTAATATCTAAAAATATAAGCAATTCTTTGATAGAAAAATAGGCAATGGATATAAATTCACAGGAGATGAAAGTTGAATCATTAACAATGGTATGATAGAGACATTTAATTCAAATTAATACAAAAAGTAAGATACCACTTTAAAATCATTGGAATGGCTAACTAGAAAATGATGAATTACAAGCATATTAGATAATGTTTTGGTTACATTATAAGGCACAGAATACCCAAATAATATTGGTCTAAGCAACCAAGAGATGTAAATATCTCACACGATGAGAAATCTAGAGGTAGGTGGCTCTAGGTTGGTGCAGGAATTAAGCAATACCATCCAGGTCTTCTTTCCTCTGGTTTTCTTACTTATTAGCTTTTCATCTTTAAGTGGTTACACCTTGCATCTCATTGATCAGAAGCATATCACATGACCAACCTTTAGCTTCAAGGATGCTACAAAAGTATATATCTGGCAAAGAGAAATTTGCTTAGACCAATTTGCCCCCGAAGCTGAGCTTATTGTCAATCTAACCAAAATAAAAAGGAAAAAGGACAGAGGAAGGACTCTGGAGAAGACTGTTAATAGCTCTGTCACATGGACTGTTTTGTGAGGATGTGCAGAAATAGATTCACTCATGCACTAATAGTGAGGGGTATGCAAACCGGCACAGATGTGTTAGTGTTTAGTGAAATTAAGTCAGTGTATAACCTTTGAGCCATCAATGGGTACAAAATTGAGAAAAAAACACTTACACAAATTCATGTGGAACAAGTCCTGAAATAGGAAAAAGAAAGCAAGTAAGCTGGCCTGGCAGATGGAGATCGGGGCTTTAACTAGGTTTTCTAATAACAGGATACCACCAAGTGTGTTGTTCATCTTTCTGGGGCTTGTTCGCTTCATTTACAAAACATGGAAAATACTTTAAATTTATGCTTTTCAAACTATACCCTTAAAGAACACCACATTTTTATGAATTGGTCCAGCTTTTCTCCTGATAAAATTTATCTGACACTTAAGAATCAGAACTCTAAGTTTTCCTCCAATCATTTTTTCTTTAACTTTTGCTGACTGCTACTATTTTCCTGATATTATATGTTGGTAAATGACAAATCAAATAAATTATACAAATAAGAAAACATTCTGATGTAATTGAAACCAGCCTATTGTTTCAATGAAAATATATGTCCTTGGTGGTGATGTCATATTTTGGCATGCAACGTATACTTATTTTTTCCTAGTAAAATTATCCCACATTTGTATGAGGCCATTAAACATCTAAGTCTTTGATGACATTTCACAAAGAACACCTCGAGTGTCAGCATTTCCTTCCGAATAAGTTGGAGGACACACTGGAGGATGCTTGCAGTTATTTTTACCTTCATTAGTCTATCCTTTAGTTACTATCATATCAGTATAATAATTATGTATTTACGGAGCTTCTAACAGGGTTGAATAAATAAGGAGTACTTGCTTCAGGGATGGAGATATCCTAAAACTAAATTATTAGTGTAGAACCTCATCTTTACCCCTAAATAAAACTTTAATTGTCAAAAATTCCTCTTTGCACGTTATCACAAGCCTTTCTAAGTTTTTAGAACCTAATTGTATGTAACTATCATAGCATTCATATGGACAAACTTTGTTTTACTGCATTTCACTTTATTGTGCTTCACAAATATTGCACTTTTTAAAAATTGAAGGTTTGTGGCAGCCCTGCATGGAGCAAATCTATTGGCACCATTTTTCCAACAGCATGTATTCGCTTCATGTCTCTGTGTCACATTTTGGTAAATCTCACAATACTTCACACTTTTTCATTATTATTATATCTGTTATGGTGATCTATGATCAGTGATCTTTGATGTTATTATTTTGATGGTAAAATGCACCATGCCCATATAAGAAGGAGAACTTAATTGATAAATATTGTACGCATTCTGCCTTGTCTACTGACCAGCCATAGTCTCCCATCTCTACCTCTCTTTAGGCCTTCCTATGCCTTGAGACACACAATACAGAAATTAGACCAATTAATAACCCTACAATGGCCTTTAAGTGTTCAAATGAAGAGGCACACATCTCTCAGTTCAAATCGAATGCTAGAAATGATTAAGCCTAGTGAGGAAGGCAAGTTAAAAGCCAACATAGGCCAAAAGTTAGACCCCTTAACCCAAACAGTTAGCCAAGTTGTAAATGCAAAGGAAAAGTTCTTAAAGGAAATTGAAAGTGCTACTCCAATGAATACAGGAATGATAAGAAGCAAAACAGCCTTATTCCTGATATGGAGAAAGTTTGAGTAGTCTGGATAGAAGATCAAACCAGCCACAAAATTCCCTTAAGCCAAAGTCTAATCCAGAGGAAGGCCCTAACTCTTGAATTTTGTGAAGGCTGAGAGAGGTGAAAAAGCTGTGGAAGAAAAGTTTGAAGCTAGCAGAATTTGGTTCATGGGCTTTAAGGAAAGAAGCTGTATCTGTGACATAAAAGTGCAAGGTGAAGCAGCAAGTGCTGAGGGAGCAACAGCACCAAGTTACCCAGAAGATCTAACGTCATTGATGAAGGTGGCTACACTAAACAGCATATTTTCAATGTAGATAAAACATTGAAAATATGCCTTATATTTAAAAAAGGTGACTATCTAGGACTTTCATAGCTAGAGAGGAGAAGTCAATGTCTGTTTTCAAACTTCAAAGGACAGGCTAACCCCTTTGTTAGGGGCTAATGCATCAGGTGACCCAAAGTTGAAGCCAATGCTCATTTATCATTCCAAAAATCCCGGGGCTCTTAAGATTTATGCTAAATCTATTCTGCTTGTTCTCAACAAATGAAACAATAAAGCCTGGATGACAGTATATATGTTTTAGTGAATATTTTAAGCCCACTATTGAAATCTGCTTCTCAAAAAAAAAGATAACTTTCAAAATATTAGTGCTCATTGACAATGCACCTGGTCACCCTAGAACTTTGATGGAAATATACAAGGAGATGAATGTTCTTTTCATGTCTGCTAACACAACATACATTAGGCAGCCTATGGACCAAGGAATAATTTTGACTTTCAAGTCTTATTATTTAAGAAACACATTTTGTAAGGCTATGCCTTCCACAGATAGTAATTCCTTTGATGTATCTGGGTAAAGTAAATTGAAAATCTTCTGGAAAGGATTCACTATTCTAGATGCCATTAAGGATATTCATGATTCATAGGAGGAGGTCAAAATATCAATATTAACAGGAGTTTTGAAGAAGTTGATTCCAACTATCATGGATGACTTTGAGGGGTTCAAGCCTTCAGAGGAGGAAGGAACTGCAGATGTGGTGGAAATAGCAAGAACCAGAATTGGAAGTGGAGCCTGTAGATGTGACAGAATTGCCACAATCTCATGATAAAACTTGAATTGATGAAAAGTTTCTTCTGATGCATGAGCAAAAAAAAGTGGTTTCTTGAGATGGAAACCACTTCTGGTGAAGATGCTGTGAACATTGTTAAAAGGACAACAAAAGATTTAGAATATTACATAAACTTAGCTGCTAAAACAGTGGCAGGGTTTGAGAGGATTGACCCCAATTTTGAAAGAAGTTCTACTATGAGTAAAATGCCATCAAAAAGCATCACATGCTACAGAGAAATTTTTCATGAAAGGAAGAGTAAATCAACATGGCAAACTTCACTGGTGTCTATTTTAAGAAATTGCCGCGGCCATCCAAACCTTCAGCAACCACCACCCTTATCAGTTAGCATGGAGGCAAGACCCTCCACCAGCAAAAAGATTATGACTCACCGTAGGTTCAGATGATCGTTATCATTTTTAATACTAAAGTACTTTTAATGAAGGTGTATGCATTGGTTTTTTTAAAAGACATAATGCTAGTATATGTTACACAGACTACAGTATAGCACAAACATAACTTTTATATGCACTGGAATACAGAAAAAAAAAAAAAGAAATTGTGGACTCACTTTATTGCAGCATTTGCTTTACTGCAGTGGTCTGGAACCAAATTTGTGATAACTCCAAGGTACATCTGTATAAAATCTATGAAGCTTACCCTAAACAATATATGTAGAAAGTCCAACTAGTAAAGCAGTTGAGACCAATAATAGTTTCTTGCAATTCCTGGAAAAAAAATGACCCACCTTAAACTCTGACACAATAATGTTAAGTTTTCAACATTGAGGTCTTTTTTCCCTTCTCATCAGAAGCAATAATATATTACACCGACAATCGTGGCAGCCATCAGAGTCTTAACCTCATTATATGAAAACTACTATGCTTGTTTTATCAACAGAGGTACACGTTCTTCAAATAAAATAGTTTATAATGCACATGTAAACAAATGCATGCGTAGCTGCTGCTGGGATCCTGAGGGGTGGAGTGTGGAGGACACAGCCTCAACTACTTCCCCTTCCAGTGGTTTTTCCCTGATCCTTCCCACTGTAAGTGGAGACATCATACATGAGCAATGCAACAATTGAGAAGGTCAAGCCTCTCCCCAAAGAAAGGTTCTCCCAGATGGCTTTTGGGCAGAGATTATGAGAATGGGCCACTCCTCTCAGGGTGAGGGCTGTCACCATAGAGGCTGCTGAGTAAAAGTATTGGCCATATCACTCTGTAGGGAATTCCCAGAACCTGGGCTCAGGAAGTCTCCTACTATGTTTTCCCCTCCACACACACACACAGAAGGACAACCATGGACTAGTTCTGCTTAGGCCAAATGATTGGAAAGCTAAAAAGACTCTGGTTTCTTCTATTTTGGAAATAGAGGAAAATCAAGAGAAGTTGGGAAAACATTGAAGGGACTCTGTCTTTCATACGTAATAAAAGTAAAAAAAAAATGGAGAACTCTTTTTCTCAAAGAGCTAAATAACTTCAAGGGAACTTATTTTACCACATCCTGGCTAGAGTATTGCAAGGGGACTTACGGAGTCTTTTTATTGAACTGGAGTTTATGTTCAGATATATTCATGAGATGTGGTAATAGTCTTTAAAATTCCCCTGGATCATTTGAACTTAAATGTTACAACTATAACATTGTTTGCTTTTTAATATAACAAGAATCATAAAAGAATTCTGGTACATTGCCACATGTAATCATCACAGAGAGAGAGAAAATTTTTCATAATGAAAAACAGATTACATCTTCCTAATTGTACACTAAATAATTCAGCTGATCAATCCCTGTAATGAATTGGTACTTGATGATAGTTGGCATTAGAAATTTAATTTCATTCAGCAAGTTTCCCAGTTCTTAGAGACCATAGATGATGCTAATATGTCTTTGCTTTCCTGAGTTTAGAATGTAAAGATACTGAGATGACTCCAAATCATCTTTCACCACAATTGACTCTGGTTCCACTTTAAACTATAAGAAAGTTCTCCGATATCCAGAGATGAAGTTTATCTCTAGTGTAAGTGAGCCCCTCTCAAACAACAAAGGAATAGCAAAGGTGTGACTAGGTAAATACCTCCATGATGTCTCTTTATTTAAAATTACAACTGTCTTGTGATTTTTAAGAGACATTTCATCGATAAGAATCATCCTTCTTTGCTTGTATAATTACTAGTTAATAACTCCCTGTTCCATTTTGTTCAATTGCATGATCAGGACCGGAAGTCCACAAAATGTTCACGACCAGGTTTGTAAGCTTGCGGGGGGATGGAGGCTTCCCTTTTGCTTGACTGGCAGGCGGAGAGCCTGCATTCATCTGCGATTTCCACAGCATGCTGTCCTGTGGAACTGCAAACCATCACAGAATCCCGATGAATTTCTGCTGGAGTCTCAGCTTTGTTTTTAGATTCATTATCCATCTCACAAAGGTAGAGATCTTAATTTGACAAGTGATAAAATCTCTCCCGCAAAACTCAATATTAGATTCTTCCCTCTTCACCATCTCGGGAGGATCGAGTTAGAAATAAATTGTTTACCTAATGTGAAGATACTGTGCCAGAGACAAAACCCCTCTTCTATCTGATAATACCCTGACAATGTGTTGTTATATGACAAATCATGCATCCACCTAGATGTTTTTTAGCTAGCGACAAGTTGAATAAAAACATCCTCCATTTGTTGCTGTTGGCAAATTAGTGTAATGCATTTCCTCTGCTAGTGTTATGATGAAGCTCAGTGCTTCAAATAAAGAAAAGGCCGCAAAAGGTGATTATTTGCTTGAAAATATTTTTGACAGACTTCAAATTAAACAATTACCTGTGATATACAAATGTAACTGATGTATTGAATATAGATCACTTCATATGTGGTTGAACTTTACTTCTAATTATGAAAATGTGCTTCTAGGAGAGGTGGGAATGACCTTTTCCTAACACTTCTAATTTATCCTCTGCCTGGAGGAGAGAAAAATACTTTAGATAAACCATCTGGAAAACTTCTAATTTGTTCTATGAAAAAATAAACATTCTGCTCAGCAGAAATAACCCAACTGGCAAGAGTCTTCTTTTCATTTGGATTATTTCTTATCTAGCCTTTATTATTGTTGTAAATTAAACCTTTACATCTGAACTCAGAACCACCTAAAATACAGAGGACAGTACTTGCCCTGTCCTTCTGTAAAATGTTTTAGAGTTAGTTTAAAAACATATAGATATCTGTACATATATAGCAAAAACAAAGTGAAGACTAATGAGAAATGTATGAATCATGCGGTTGTTTACTCTTTTCGTACTTACAGATTTTAATATGAAGGTTACCTTGTTTAAATGTGTATTAGCATAAGACAAATTTTGGTGAGGAAATTCCTCGGTGCCAAATACAACTTAAAAATTTAAAAACGTTTAAGAAATGTCAAATTTCCCATACAATCATTAGCACTTATTGTGTGCTTTCTCTGTTCCTGACCCTGTGCTAAGTTCCTTAATGGACTAATGAAGAAGGTGCTAATATCACCCCTGACTCCCCACCCCCGCAACCCGTTTTACAGGTAAGCAGAGTTACAGAGAGATAAACAGACTTGCTAAAGATCATGGTGCTAACAAGCTCTAGAGCTTGGATTGGAATTAATTAAGGAGTTCTGTTCTCGGACACTGTTCTAAGCTTTTATAGAAACAGCAGGTTAGTTTTAGTAATAGAAGGATGTACTCAGTCAACTGAATGCTATGGTTTTAATTTAGAAATACTTTATATTCAGGCTGTAGCCATGGAATATGGTCAATGTATGTACTATACATAAAATGGTATCAGTGTGTACAGGTGGTGGCTTATTATCTTTCAATAAGTAAAAGTAAAATAAATGAAAACAAAATGTGATAGCAAATGTGCAGGAATCCAGGAGCCATAGGGCCAGCGCAGGAGCAGCAAACTGGTTTAAATGGGGGTGGCTCACTGCTAGTACAGCAATCAGAATTTCACCCCAATGACCAATCTGCTGAGATTGAATGGATGTAGCTAGGAGGAGACAGCTGTCATCTAAACACTCTCAAATGACTCTCTTTCTCACCTCCACTGTCATACCTTATTCCTGTGGTCTGTACTTATTTCTGTGATGACATCAAAAGTCTCTTTGCTGAGCTCCCTTACTCTGGTTTTCTACATCTCCATTCCTTAATTCACCAATCCATTCTCCACACTGTTTCTAGGATGCATTCTATAAAATTCAAATATGCTTCTCTCATTTTTTTCTATTTGAAATTCTTCAATTACCTCTTATTGCCTTCAGGATAAAACCCAGACTCTTTAGTCTGACACACAAGGCCTTTCATGGGTGGTAGCTATAAATATCGAGTTATAAACTCTGATGTGTGACAATGTAACTTGCTTTATTTCAATAATGCAATTTGATTTTCCAACTCTTAGAACTCAGTCTGCATAATGATAGACAACTTAATTTATACATTTTTTTAGGATTCTCTGTCCAATTCATCTATTTTTTTTTTTTTCAGTCAAGTCAGGTTTAAATTCAATCATAACCAGAATGTCTCCCCTATGTTCTTTCTCCTGACCACATCTCTTAGTAGAGTACTGAAGGGGCACCGGATGAGTGTGGTAGAAGACACACTGTGTGTCAGCTGTGATCTGAATGGGTTTCAGGCTGGCTTCCCTAGGGATACTGACTCCAATCCCATCTTGGGTCCCTGAAACTTAGATCCCTGCTGGAAACCATCTAAACCACTATCTGCCATGGAGTGACTTTATTTTGGCTGTGGTGACCTTTAGGAAGTCCCATAGAGTCTTTCTCTCTACTAATTTTTTAAAAAATCATATTCAGTACCACTGGGAAGCTCAATAGCCCTGTCCACTTTACCCAGGAGGAGTTAGAGACCTTGGCAGGGCTCTCGTTGCTCCTCTTCTTCCCAGACCCCTTACACCGTCTTCTCTCTACCCCCTCACCGTATCCTTTTGTTAAAGGGTACACCGGTGACATAGAGCGTGAGAAGCAGAGAAATAGCATTCTACACTCAGATTCTGCCAAACCTCAAAGTAACTCTATCATGGCCCTGCATAGAGGTAGGTTATCTCAGAGTGGGACAAAGATCTTGTGGATTCTGCGATACTTCTAACTCCCTTCCTCTTCTGCAAACCTGCTTTCTTCCCAGGGTGGAGGACTCTCCTGCTTTTGGTGAGTGAGCCAGGAAAAATTCCTTTCAATTTGACGGTATCTTCTTTCAAACATATTGTTTTACACCCTTATCACAATTATTTAAGGTTGGAAGCTTGAGAATTTAGTGCATTTGCTCTCTGGGTACAGCTTAACAATTCTTTCTAAGTGAACTGGTCTTCGAGTGGGAGATGCTCCTCTGACAGGGCTTGGAGAAGGATTGGAGAGAACTCACAAGTGAATATCCAAATTTTGTTATGCATTCACCTCCTGCTTGTTTGTTTTTTCTGTCTTCTTTCTTTCTTTCTTTCTTTCTTTCTTTCTTTCTTTCTTTCTTTCTTTCTTTCTTTCTTTCTTCCTTCCTTCCTTCCTTCCTTCCTTCCTTCCTTCCTTCCTTCCTTCCTTCCTTCCTTCTTTCTTCTTTCTTTCTTTCTTTCTTTCTTTCTTTCTTTCTTTCTTTCTTTCTTTCTTTCTTTCTTTCTTTCTTTTCTTTCTTTCTTCTTTCCCTTTTCCGTCTTTCTCTTCCTTTCTTCCTTTCTTTCTTCCTTTATTTCCTCTGTTGCCTAGGCTACAGTGCAGTGGCACCATCATAGCTCATTGCAACATCAAACTCCTGGGCTCAAAGGATCCTCCTTCCTCAGCCTCCTGGGCAGCTGGGACTACAGGTGCACACCACCACGCCTGGCTGATTTTTCTATTTTTTGTAGAGAGGGGAGTCTCACTATGTTGCTCAGGCCGACTCGAATTCATGGCCTCAAATGATCCTCCTACCTCAGCCTCCCAATGTGCTGGAATTACAGGCATGAGCCACCACACCTGGCTTCACTTACTTTTTCTAGCTAAATCTGTTTTTATTATCCATCTTGCAACACTCACACACACACACACACACACACACACACACACACACATCATGTGTCTAACTTTTAATAATTTTTTAATATTCAGTGAAGGGATCATCATACAACCTGGAAAATCTGAATGTCGTCTCTGATTCCCCATGCCACAACAACCCGAGTTTGGTTAACTTCCTATTGTTTCCATAAAGCTTGTGTTTATCTTTGCAATGACACGAGAATGTATTAACATCATTTCTGTGTTTGTTATTTTTCTTACCAGGCTACAAACACTTTGATTTTAAGAACCCTTATTTTATCTCTGGATAACTCCATACTGGTAAGCCCCTACATTTAGCATAATTACTGGCATTTACTAGTTCTTTGTATATGTTGATTAGATGAATGAAAAAATATTGAATAAATTAGAACCTAAATAATTCAGTATAATGTAGGGCATTGTTTTTCAAATAATTTTCGTTTGTATACTCCCTAAAAGAATGTTGAAAATTATTTAACTCTTTGCACATTTTAAAAATTGATAAAGAAAAATGTTCATTACAAGTTTAGATAATATTAAAGGTTGTAATTGTCAGAATGTATTAAATATTGAAATTTAAATGTTGTCTTATTTTAAGTGCATTAAGTGAAATGCAAATACCGTACTGATTTGATGTCTTCCACTATTAATTTAAATGATAAATTAACATGTTCTTCTTAAATACTTGGAATTTTTATATCTTTTCCTTTTCTCCTTAAACCTATTATTTCAATTTGAATTCCTCCACGGAGTTTTTTTCCTAAGTTAATATCCTCTTGTACTTGCAAAATTGTGTGGATCATCTATCATTTTCCTACATCAAAAATATGTAGATTGAAAATTGAAGTATTTATTAATTACCTGTGATTAATACCTGTGATTAATTACCACTTTTTAAAAAAAGAGCTCACTTACATTATCATAACAATTATTAGTAGTATGTACTAAATCAAAGCAAAATAAATGAGAAATTTTGATAATAAAGATGAGATATATTTACAAAGAATGCATCTCTTAATAAAAACAATTGGGGCATAATTTTATGGTGTTTCTATTTAAAAAGCTGTACATAATTCCTTCGTTCGGCATTCTAGAGGTTTTTGCAAAATGGTAAAATGCCAACTGACTGAGATGTACACTTGTTACTACAAACAGGTAGAAGCATGATTGCAAAAGGGGAAATAGGAAAGAAAAATTGAGGGCCAGCACCTTCTCAGGAAGATCAGTTTTTGGGAAAAAGTAAATGAAAATTTTTTTAACATCTTTTTTTTAAAATTTGTATTTATTTATTTATTTTTTTATTGTCTATTTTTTATGTTTAATTTTTTAAGTTTAGAATATTACAGGGGTACAAACACTTTGTTACATATAATGCCTTTGCACTATCTGAGTCAGAGCTACAAGTGTGCCCAAACCCCAGACATCATGCTCTGCACACATTAGGTGTGAATTTACCCATCCCCTCCTCTCCACTCCCACCTGCCTGATACCCGGTGAATGTTTCTTCTATATGTGCACATAAGTGCTGATAAGTTACTACCAATTTAATGGTGGGTACATGTGGTGCTTGTTTTTCCATTCTTGTGATACTTCACTTAGTAGAATGGGCTCCAGCTCCATCCAGGATAATACAAGGGGTATTAGCTCATCATTTTTTTTTTTTTTATGTCTGAGTAGTCCTCCATGGTATACATATACCACATTTTATTAATCCACTCATGTATTGATGGGCACTTAGGTTGATTCCACATCTTTGCAATTGTGAATTATGCTGCAATTAACATTTGAGTGCAGGTGTTTTTTTTGATAAAATGACTTATTTTCTTTTGGGTAGATGCCCAGTAATGGGATTGTTGGATCAAATGGTAGGTCTACTTTTAGTTCTTTGAGGAATCTCTATAGTTTTCCATAGAGGTTGTACTAATTTGTAGTCCATCAACAGTGAATAAGCAATTCTTTCTGCCTGCATCCATGCCAACATCTGTTGTTTTTAGACTTTTTAATAAAAGCCATCCTAACAGAAGTGAGGGGGTATCTCATTGTGGTTTTAATTTGCATTTCCCTGATGATTAGTGATGAGCATTTTTTCATATGTTTATTGGCCATTTGTCTATCTTCTTTTGAAAAGGTCTCATTCATATCTTTTGCCCACTTTTTAATGGGGTTGTTTTTTTCTTGCTTATTTGCTTGAGTTCTTTGTAGATTCTGGATATTAGCCCTTTATTGGATGTATAGTTTGTGAATATTTTCCCCCATTCTGTAGGTTGTCTATTTGCTCTGTTGATTGTTTCCTTAGCTGTGTAGAAGGGTTTTATTTTAATCAAATCCTACTTTTCAATTTTTGTTGTTGCTGTGATTGTCACTGGGGCCTTAGTCATAAATGCTTTGCCTAGGCCTATATCTAGAAGAGTTTTTCCTACATTTTCCTCTAGAATTCTTATGGCTTCATGCCTATTGTTAAGTTGTTTATCCATCTTGAATTAATTTTTGTGAGCGGTGAGAGATAGTTCTCCTGTTTCATTCTTCCACATGTGGCTATACAGTTTTCCCAACGCCATTTATTGAATAGGGCTTCATTTCCCCAGTATGTGTTGTTGTCTACTTTGTCCACGATCAGTTGGCTGTAGGTAGACAGTTTTGTATCTGGGTTCTCTATTCTGTTCCAGTGATCTATGTTTCTGTTTTTGTACCATGTAACATGCTGTTTGGGTTACTATAGCTTTGTAGTATAATTTGAAGTCTGATAATGTAATGCCTCCAGATTTGTTCTTTTTGCTTAGGATTGCTTTGGCTAACCAGGCTCTTTTCTGGTTCCAAATGAAGCCCCAGGGATACAAGGATGATTCAACATATGTGAATCAATAGGTGTGATTTATCACATAAATCAAAGCCAAAACAAAGATGATATGATCATCTCGATAAATGCAGAAAAAGCATTTGACAAAATCCAGCACCGTTTCATGATAAAAGCCCTCAACAAACTAGGCATAGAAGGAACATATATTAACATTATAAAAGCCATATATGGCAAACCCACAACCAGCATCATGATGAATGGGGAAAAGTTGAAAACATTCCCCCTAAGAACTGGAACAAGACAAGTGTGCCCACCATCACCACTTTTGTTCAACATAATACTCGAAGTCCTATCCAGAGCAATCAGGCAAGAAAAAGAAATAAAGGGTATCCAAATTGGGAAAGAGGAGATCAAATTGTTGCTTTTTGCTGATGACATGATCTTGTATCTAGAAAACCCCAAAGACTCCACTAAGAGACTTCTGGAATTGATAAATAAATTCAGCAATGTCTCAGCTTACAAAATCAATATATATAGATCAGTGGTATTTTTATATACCAATAACATTCAAGCTGAGAGTCAAATCAATGACTCTATACCATTCACAATAGCCAAAAGAAAATAAAATATCTGGGAATATACTTGACCAAGGAGGTGAAAGATCTCTTCTGAGGAAAGAAATCACAGAGGACACAAGCAAATGGAAAAACATATCTTGCTCATGGATAGGTAGCATCAACATTGCTAAAATGTCCATACTACCTAAAGTGATTTACAGATTCCATGCAATCCCCATCAAAATATAAACATCGTATTTCACAGATCTGGAAAAACTAAATGAAATTTGAGGATTTGGAAAGTGGTTTCCTTAAATTGATCTTCAGGTACCCATTAGAACATCTTCGATATAGGCATATGTGCACCTGAGTTAAAGTCAGAACCCTGATCTAGAAGATACCAATATTCTTTAATAAGTAGGAATTATAAAAGAAGATTTAAGAGTTGGAATGTGTTTGTTTTGAAATAATGTTAAATTTAAATTAAATTATGGCTATACTTTCCTAGATATTTTGAAGGATGGAGTTAATGAATTGAAAGGATTATTTGATATCAATACATGGATTCTGTGACAATATGTAATCAATCATACAGTAAATACCAGTTTTTTATTCTCTTGGGTAAGGACATTTTCAGATTGGTTACAATTATTTTTTGCTTGGCAATTTCCTTTGAAAAGATCATACTAGGTGTACTTAAACCTAGTTAAATAATAACCCCAGAACTAGTAGAGTTTAATAAATAGGTTTCTCAGATTGTGATTCAAGTTATATATAAATATATATTGCATATTTAATAATAATTTCATATAAACTTTTTAAATAACTGATAATAGTTTCTTCTACTTTCACCAATTTCCCCCCATCCTAAGCAACATAATTTTATATGTATATTTGTTCTTTGTTTCCATAAGCTACCATAAATATATGGACATCATGTCAATGCAAACTGGATTGGCTATTAAGTACAGAGATACATATAAAAATTAAAATACACTACTTTTACATATGGGCTTTCTTTATAAAACTTTAGTGTAGTCCTACAACTGTTATTTTTAAATTTTTCCAGTTTTAGTTTAATACATTCTTATGTATGAAGTCTTTCCAAAAAGTATCCAGCTGTGTAATATGAAAAAAAAGAAACATTTATTGAAGAAGATACAGGGAACATTGTACATAGGACAATGATGCCTCATTCCCCTTCAAAGTAGGTACATTGGGACCTTACACAGTTCTCCCAGCATCTCTTGACCTAACCTGCACACGTTCAACATTCTCAGGTGTTCTGCTTGTTGCAGGCCTTCCAGAACGTGGATCACTTTCAATAGATTCTCGATCATCTTTGAAGCATTTGTGCCACCCTTTTATTTGCACTGCACTCATTGCATCGTCTCCAAAAGCCTTCTGAATCATCCAAATAGTTTCCATGGAGGAATGTTCAAGCTTAATGCAAAATTTGATGTAGATTCGTTGCTCTGCTTGCTCATTTTGAATGCAATGGCCACACAGTACACATGCTCGCTAAACGGTGTCTAGCACCCCACTTACCAGTACAGTGAAGGCATCATTGTTCACGCATGTGCACTCCAGTCCACTCTCCTTGGCTGCCAGGTTACCTTGATGTCATGCAAACAGTTCTTGTTGAATTAATAATGGCTGGATGCTTTCCTGACAGTCTTTGTATTATTGTAGCTTCCTCATTCCCTTCCGCTCCCTTATCCTACTTAGGTCAAGTCTCAGTCAGCATTTTTTATTTTTAGTGCCACCTCTTATGGTGAAATGCTTAAAATAATCCTAGTCTAATTATTTTTACAATGCATTGACTTCTCTCAATCTATCGTGTATCCCCAGACCTCACCAGAACAAAACGTAAATGAGAAGCCACTGAAGACTGAAATATTTTTCTATTAATATTACCTTAGCAGGAAATCCTGACCCACAGAGGTTCTACTTTGCACTCCGTAGACAAGAACCTTCAACCTTTCTACCACTCGCAGTCCAGATGGATCCCGGGCCAATGCCCAGGACACACCGCTGGTTTAGAATTGGTCTGTGGCTTCACTGGTTGATAGGGGTGCAGGGGTGTGGAGGAGATGAGGTTTTAAAATCTCCAGTGGATGTTCATAAATAATATATTTAATTACAATATTGCATGTGATTGCCTTTGCAAGTACTAATATTATAGGCCTATATTGGTTTATTACACATTAGGGATGCTTTTGCATAATAATCTAGAAATTTTTTCCAATGATAATTATACTTTCCCTAAGGAGAAATAATTTATAAATTGGGAAGAGTGGATTTTAAAATTAATTGTAGTGAGAAAAAGTAATTTATATATTGGTTACTGCCATACATACGTGTGTGTGTGCATTTATATAGATATACATATCATATATGTATATAAAAATAAATATATATATTTCAATTGAAGATGACTTGTGAACAGAATGAGGGAATATGTGGATTCTCTAAGCATTCCTACTCTGGTTTCTAATTTGTTACTTATTTTCTTCTATACCTTGCAGACACATCTTTTGCATCTATGTATGGAGGGCCCTGCTCCTGCCAATAATCACATGATGATTTAAAGTCAGAAAAGATTAATAAATAAGTTATAACAAATTCTTGATTAAGACATAGCCAAGCTGTCATTTGTCTAAGAAGAGAAGATAGTGTATAATGTGAACGGCCAGGAAAGGAGTCTTCCAAAAAGAACATAGTGGGTAGGTGTGTTATTGATTACTATCAAGTCAGGTCTTCTCTGTTCTTCCTGGACACATGGCAGACCAACCTCCCTGGAGGCAAAGGGTGGCCAGTTGAACACGAGGAAAAGTGAGTGTGCAACTTTCATGTCACTTGCCTCAAAGAAAATCCCTTTCCCTGGACTTGCTCTATTTTCTTTTCCCATGATTTAAAACATGGAGGTGTCCACACCCAGCTTCAACTGTGTAGATGAGGACAGGTTCCTGGGCCTGATGGGGCACAATATGAAAGGAACTTGAGTTCCTGAATGACTTTGTGGACCAGGATTCCTATATACTTTTAAGATTATATATATATATATATAATATATATAAAATGTAAGTTGACTGTAGTTTTAAAAATGTAAGTTGACTGTAGTTTTGGATCTGTTTGGTGGCCACTACTTTCACTACTATAAAGGGACTCAGAATGAGTCCCTGGTGGAGAAGAAAGCCTCAGGGTAGTGTGTTTCTATACAGTAGGTATACTAAAAACTTGGATCTTTCAGAAGCATATAGACATAAGAAAAGATAGATAAGACTAGTCCATTGAAGAGATAAACATTCTCAGAAAAAAAAAGTTGAAAGTTAGAATAGCTTGTAGAGGAGGTAGGTGGCTGATGAGTCACTTTATTGTTGAAGATGGGAGGAACTGATTTGGGGCCCTAGAGCACAAGTTAGACTTGAATGTGCATCACAATCCCTTGGATGGCCTGCTAAAATGGATAGCTGGATCCCACTTCCAATGTTCCTGATTCAGTAAGTCTAGGTTAGAGCCTGAGAATTTGCCTTATGAATATGATCTCTGGTGATGCTGATGCTGTTAGTTGATTGGGGGCCCCACTTTGAGAACCACTACTATGGATTCTAGGGAGACTTAGGACATTTTGCAACTTAGCCTTTAGGAGTTATGACCTACCTCTCTTCAAGGGACTCGGCAGCCAGAGTGAAAAGAATATGCTAATCATGCATTGAACGCTGCACGTAGGTATGAAAGAAGACTCAAGTCTTCATGTACCTCTGCCAAACCAAATTTACAGATGTGAGAGACTAAGACCTGTTATCTATTAATTCTGTTTAGGATTTGACCTTTAAGAGTCCTTTGCATTGTATTATAATAAAATAATCTTGTCAACCCTTTTATGGGGTGACTTGCATAAACTTTGTCCATCAAATACAGGTTATGTAGGACCTATCCACAACCAAAAACTAGAAATCATTGCTTATGTGGATTCTGAGCTGCTGACTCGTTTCATGGACTGTTTCTGCCAGCAACTTTGAAATTCATATTTTGGTATTCAGAAGGTGAGTTTTTCCTTTGCATTCTTGGTGTGACAATCACATTATGCATCTTGGCCCCCAGAGTTTGACACTACTGATCTTTGTCATTGTAATATAATATTTCTTAAAAAGATAGCAATAACTTTCTTAATGATCTTTGAACATATGTCCATGTTGAACAGCAAATGTACTTATTTATAAAATGCTTTATAAATTCTACTAATTAACTAAAATTCACTTGTATTATAATTCAATATAGAGATTAAAAGTTATGATACTCTGATAGGAAAAAATTTGATGCCACAAATAATTATATAGCTTCTGTAGAATATGTACTTAGACTGAGGCTCAGAAATTACTAAACTTGCCATGACTGACCCAGACATTGCTTCTGTGAGTGTCTTCCTTTTGCAGCCATAAAAACTCTCATTTTTTGTATGTATTATCCATTTTACTTACCTGAAAAGTTATTGTACCTTTTCTATTATTTCAATTTTGTTCAACTTGCCTAATAAAGCACTGAAAACTGTAAGTGAGGGAACATGAGTCTTGCATTCATCACGACACTCTCAGTGCCTTATGTAGTGCCTGGCTCATAGGAGGTCAAACATTTGCTGAATGAATGAGTGGATGAATGAATGAGGAAGAAATTGGTAAGTGAACAATGAATTAACTAATTTTATGCTATTTAATTAAGCATATATTAATATATTTGTGTGCATTATATGTGTCTGTATATTATATGTGCACATATATAAGTAGACACTCACATCACCTTAGCACTGTTTCTTATTATAAATTTTGCAGTGTTTTAACTGAAATTAATAATTTCCTTTCCCTATTGATATGTATGTATAAGAATAATGATAGTCTTAACAGTTCGTACCTCCTCTGCTCAATTACCGTTGCTAAGTAGTTCTATTTCTTTATATTCAGTTAGTCATAAGGTTTACATAACCATTAGGTCTGTGAGTCTCAGAAGCTTAGGACACTTCTTTCATTTGCAGAGTTTTGACCCTGCTGAAAGGTTTTTCTGTTGGTTTTTGTCCTTGGATGGAACTATTTGGAATATGTCCTTTTGCCTTTTAGTTTTGGTTAAGCATGAATCTATTCTTTTGTAGTTATTTTTTTTCCCTCTTTTTTTTTTTTTTGGTTATAACAATGTTTCAGAAGCTTCTGTTCTTTTTCAAAAACCATTTGATCATGAGGGAATTGGAATGTTACATTTTAAAAATTGAACACCTCATCCTGAGGAATGAAATTCTTTGAAATGGAGGTATCCAATGTCCTTGCATTTAGACTAGAGCTCAGAGTCTGGGCTGACTTGAAAGCTGAAACATCAAAAGTATACAATTTAGCCGAGTTTTCTCAAACTAATCTTCAATACACCTAAAATGCAAGCTTTGCTCATCTGCTTCCTTTCACTTGCAATATCTTGTTCAATTTCTGAAACATAAGAACAAAGGTTCTGTGGGAAATTGTTAATTAATTGAACCATGCTTATTGTAAGAATGAAGGGACAAATAGTAACAAAAATTGTGGTAATTTTAACACTTTCTACTTTTCCATTATTTGTTAATTTAAATAATTTATATTTAATATCCTTTTCTTTGAATTATCACATACTCAATATGTTTAATTCTTTTTATCCAACATGTACCAATCTGATGGCCTACAAGACTGTCTAAATAACTATTTACATGTCTAATCTTTGTTATTATTTTAATTGACAGCAAAACATTTATGAAATTCTGTTCAAGGAATCTAATATACTGTGTTTTTACATCTTAGCTGTCTTTTGTTTTCTTAAAAAAGTTTTCTCATATCAATGTATGACTGTATGCCCTTAAAATTTTTTCATTATGTAAATGATATACTTCATTGTAAAAAATGTGCCTGAGAGATAATATTAATATATTTCTTTAACAAAAATGTGTTAACGTTAATAATACTGTTTTGTCTCTATTCTACTCAGAATGATCACTTTTGTATGTTTTTAAATCAACTTTTAACATTTTACTTCTAGACCTAATTTTTTTCTGAAAATCAGAAATGACTCTTTTCCTTCCCATTACAATAAAATTTAATCATGCCTAGAAGTTACACTGAAGTCCCTGATTTTATAGGAAGCATCTTTAACTAGCCTTTCTCTTATGATTTCCAATTGAACATATTGTTCATACCACTCTTTATCCACATTGTAAACAACAGATATTTTTAAGCAGCTACTATTTTCTTGTGAAATTATAAACACTCTCAAGTAATTCTTGTAACTTACCAGTAAAATATATGCACATACAATTATAAACACAGATTTTATTTAAAAAAAGAAATAAAGCATTAGAATCACACAAGTGAATTACTTTTAGTGACTTAGAGGTAGAGACTAATGTGGATTCATATGTTTCAGTAATATTCAGAGTATTCAGTGGTCATTTTGGTGCAGTGTGCTGGAGTGCAAGCAAGTGCAAGCAAATGCAAGTGACAATCTTACTGAGCTGCAAGTGGCAGATATTGCAATTCAGGACTACTGGAGTAATGGGGATTTGCAGGGTGAGGGTACGAGGCAAGTGAAAGTTTTGTATTACATGTGGGTTGGGGGTGGAATTAGCTGTTTATGTGGATGTTCACTAGCTTACTACAGTTTTTTTGCCCAAGCACTGGGTTATTCATGAACAGGAGAAACTTTCTAGGCCTTACTGGAGAGGTCCTTCAGGCATAAGAGCTGAATATAGCTACCAAAGTTCGCAAAGTACTGGGAGATATTGGAGGTATTAGTTGAAGTGGGAAGACTTCACTGAAGACTCAGGCATTTGGTTGAGACTTCAAGAAAGCCAAACGTTAGGGGTAAGGATCATGCCTTAGAGTAAGGGCCACATGCTGAGTAAAAACCAAACTAAACTAGAACTGCTCTAACAAAGAATAAAACCAAGTGATCCAGGGACCTAGGATTCTTCCATCTGTGTCTCTTCCATTTCCGGTGCATAACTGTCAAGGTCATCTTGTTTGTCTGGATCACGTAGCTGAGAGGGGAAAAATATGAGGATCACACATGGGAGATTTTTAAGATCCAGGCATAGGAATCTAAATTATTTCTTTTCATATTCCATTACCTAGAACTCAGGCACATGTCCATGTCAAACTCCATGGGAAACAGGGAAATGTGGTCTGGCTGCAAGCCAGTAAGAAATGGAATTAAATTTGGTGTGTAATTAGCCAATCTCTGAAACATTTACAATGCACATTGAAAAGCGGAGGGCCAGTGGGGAAGGGAGAGAAGCTGGAAGGTTTCCACAGCTATGAACATGAAATTCACTTTGAATCTTCATCTGTTCTCCTATACAAAAGCAGACACATCCTGCTCAAGAGTAGCTGCTCAACCCTTTCCCTACCATCCTTAGAGAGAAGATTTCTAAAATTGTCTGAACTTCTGTCAAGTAATCTTACTCTGGACACCAGTGGACTAACTCCAGAAAGTTCATTTTCCCTGAACCAGTGTACCAGCTTCTTTGGCCTAAGATTATTGTAGGTCCATACACATGTTACTTAAAGAGCCTCCTGTAGGGTCTCAATCTCTGCTGCCAATAAGAAGAAGCTGAGCACCTGAAACTTTGCCTTTTCTCTGACTACAAATGTGTGCCTAAAGTCCTTTCCCATCCAGACACACAATAAGTCGCATGGAGGAACTTTAGATACTTAATGGTCAGATATGGGTGGTCATTTGAGAGTTTGGTTTGGGGGATTTATACGAATGCCTCAAAATAAATAATACAAATAATCTATGGCAGATGAATGTAAAGAAAATTATTACAGAAGACAGATTCTTTTGATATCATGAGATAAATTTGTTGCTAAACAATTTGATACAACGTCTCTTTCTGCTTTGCTCCTGCTGGCATGGGAGCAAGATGGGGGACGGTAAAAGAAGAGGAGGAGAGAAAGAAGATCAAGGAGACGGAAATCAGTGTCAGAGCAGGCAGTATGCGGGGCATAAACAGCCATTCTAAGTAAGCTCAGAAAAATTCTCCTTTTGTCTTTGTTAATGGGAATGATCCCGTTTGTGTGGAACACTGGAGTGCCTTTAGAGTAAGTGTTCTCTTCAGCTTGGGTCCTAAGTGCTTCAAGATCCTAAGAGTAGAGAACTGAATGATGCCTGGGAGTTTATCCTGAGCTTTGAAGAGATTATCCCCCAAGTTCGCTGGCAGGACTGCCGAAGGTGAACTGCCTGTTATCTAACAACGCCCCACACGCAGAGATCGTCAACACCATTATGGCCCTTAGCGCCTGTAAATGCCTTCAAGCAGCTTTAGATAGGAGATATATAGCACGGACCTGAAGCAGAGAATTTCACCGATTTCTCTTCTGGGCCCTTGTTTAGAAACATTGCTCACATCTTCGGGTTTGACAGGAAAACAGCAGCTGTTTTCTGATCATTTGGCCATCTGTTCTTTATTGCTTATATTATTAACATTTACAAAGGATAATTAGTATTTTGAAGTGACTAAGTTGATTGATCAAGGAATACCCAACTATATTTATCATGGTGCCTACCTTAAAAATGCCAAAGGTAGCAGCAGTTACTTAATATATTGGCTCAACTCTGAAATTATGATATAGTCCACCTGAACAAATTTTCTCACTTTCATAACCAGGGAACAAAATGAAAATATTTGTTTTTTCTTTTGTTTAAGTTAACTCTGCTCAGGCCAATTCCTTCATGGTCAGGGCTACATATAGTGGCCAGTCTATAGCAGTCTCTTAATCTCTTAAAAGGGATTGCAAAGAAGTCCATCCAGTATTTAAATATATTATTAAAATATTATTAATCATTTTTATTTGTTTTTATATTCATTATTATTTTTTTTTGTTAGTTTGATGTCTTATTAATATGGTTCCGAAAGGCTAGGATCATATTTTATAATTTTATCCAATTATATCACCATGTAAATAAAATATTGAGTAATGGCTGACCCAGAGTGAATACATCATAAATGTTTAACAGCAGACAACTGTAACATGGGCCAATTCCAAATAATAAAATAAAAGCAGAGATTCTGCTCTTGGATTTGAAGGGTGTAAATTATTAAAATTGCTGGTTTATACAACTAACCGTTATTGAAAGCCTACAGGTACAGGCATCTTGCTTGAATTACTATAATATCTCTCAACTTCTCTTTTATCCTTTAACCGTTCCTTCCCCAATTTATTCTCCACATCACAACTAGAAAGGGTTATCCTTCTATAATGCAAATCCATGCACGTTCCTACCTTAATTAAAAACCTTCAATAGTTTTCTATTTATTTCAAGATAAAGTGCAAACTTCTTGGCAGGACATACAAAGTTTATCATGATCTGACTTCTGTAAATAAACCTCTTTATTTTCTGCTTCTTATTTTGACTTCACAATTTTTATTTTTATTAATATTGTGATACTATGGTATAGTTTTCTATTTCACTATGCACACAGATATATCTGTCCATCTATCTATCTAGATATCTATCATCTGTCTCTATCTATCTATCTCTCTCTATATATCCCCTAAGCAGAGAACGAACTCTTAAAAATAGCTTATTTTGCAATATATTTTCTTTGAAGGTCATTTTAGTACACTTACTTTCTTCTTGGTTATAGGCAGTTTGCTAATTTAACTGTCATGGTTCTTTATATATTGAAATTCCATAAATGTAAAATGGCAAGTGACATTAATCAATAAATAGTGTTTGGGAGTATAGTTCAGTGTGTATGTCAGAGAGGATGTGAAACAGACAGTGCCTCTAGAATTTGTCCAAACAGCTCCGCTTATGCCCTCCACCACCACCCTCTGAAGACAGAAATAAGAATTCCAGTGCTCCAAGGAAATGGAAGCTTTTTAACAAGGTGCCTGGCTCTTCCTCCTTGTACTCACCCATTATCCCTCTGTACTGTTGGCATACAATTTGTTACTGCAACATTTCTGCCTAATAACTTTACCGGATGCTAACGTGCACCCCCCTCCCCCACCCCCAGATTTCCCTTTGGATCCAAGCACTCGTTTCCCCGGTGCTTGGACTGAGGTTGTCAACAGTTCACAGCTGAGTCTCTTGCCATGCCTGGCCCTTGGCTAAGCAGAGCTGCCTCAGGCAGGGGTGTCCCTGCTCACTGGGGGCAGCTTGCTTTCAACAACAGGGCCTTGTGGGAGCTACAGTTCATGGCTCCATTGTGTCCGTTTGGTTGATCTTTGCAGGATCATCCCAACTTCAGAGCAAGACATGGGATTTGCCTCGGCCTCTTTTGCAAATGCATCTCAGGCCATCTTTTCTTTCTGCCCAATCCTGTGTCCCTCACTTCCTCAAAAGGGTTATATCTGAGAGCACTCCACAATAAAACTCTCACTTAACAAATCTCCATCTCAGATTTGGCCTGTGACAATAACCTTTTTAAAAGAGCATTTTTTATTTTTCTATCGTGTGTTCTGTTTCTTCAAGTGTGACTGAAACAAAACATGAGGAGGAAGCTATCCCGTGAAGAGGGAGTGAGAAATGAAAAGTTTACATTATTTTAAAAACAGGTATTTTGACTGTGTGTCTGAGATGACTGTGTGACTAGGAGAACTATTTACAAATTACATGTACCTGGCCTTATAGCAGCTCAATGGGAGTCATCATTTCTATACTGTCTCAAAATCTTGATCTGCTACTTAGTTGGCTGAACCACAATTTCTTTACAGATCTTTTAAGACGATTAAGCAAATTGGGGGTAATAATGGTACAAAGTTTATGCTTCTATCTGAGTGTAGCCTGTGGTCAGATACATAAGCTTTTGTGTATATCTTTAAAATATTATATTTACATGAAGAAGGGGAAAGAAAAACTCCCTAAATTTAAAAAGTAACACATAAATCTCTAATCTTTACCAGGGTTCTTATTTTGTGTCTAAAATTTTATCAACATAGTATATTCTCATTTTTGTTGTTGGTGATGTCAAAAAGTTATTAGACTTACTATAATGCCCATAAACCTTCAACCCCAGAACTTAGAGTGCCAGTGTGAAAACTGCCGTAGGATTAGTGTACGAGGTCAACATTTGAGCTTTCAAAAGCTCTTACTGTTTCTTTGAACAGCTGTGACTAGCTGAAAGTCCATATACTCATGACTCCGCACACACAAAAACAGACTCTTCTTCATTGTATTTTCCCCAAATACGGTAAAACAGTTAATTAGGAGTTGACTAGTAACATTGGAGAAGAGTATTTGTGGAAGTTTTGGGGGATTTATCTATGAGCAGAATTTATATAAAAATATACTTGCAGTTTTAAAAGGTTTCTTTGGAGTATTATTTTTATTCTTTACAAAAACTCATAAAACATATAAAATAACTCAAAGTTAAGGATGATAATGTGTGTATATTTTATTTATTTTTTTGCATGCAAATTATAATAACAATCATTAATTTACCTTAGAGCATCCTACACAGAGTTGGGGGAGTGGGAAAGGAGGAATACAGTGGTAATATTTAGTCCTTAGAAGCACTAAGGAAGCATTCTTAAGATCCCATATTTTTATTCTAATCATTTACACTAAAATTATGATTTTTTTATTTGTTGAAAACATATGTTCCAAGAAGAGCACTTAAGTGGAGATGGTATGAAAACAGAAAATAAATCAGTAACTCTAAATTGAGGTTGCTTTATAATGTAAAATGTAGAGATGAGATTGCTCATGTTCAGTTAAGCAAAGACAATGAGTGTAATCAGCAACATGTGCCGTACTGAGCTACCTCTCAAAATAAACTAGAAGCATTTTTTCCACATGTAATTGCCACTGATAATTAAGTTACATTCACAGATTCTTCCTGGATTTTACGTGATTTTCAGTAAATAGTAGCCATTCTAAAATTTACATAAAATTATACATAATTGAGCCTTTCTTAAATAGAAGAACAATAACACATTGAATTTTAGTTGTCACAAATGTGGAGGATTAGATGTAGAACAGATCTAGAAAACCTGTTCGCTCAGTATTGATGACTAATTTTAATAGTTGATATAAAAGACAAAATGGAGCAGGAAGCCACAGTTAATATAAACCAGCAGATTACCAAGAAACAAAAAAACACAAAAATTCCAGGTAGTATGAGAGGAAAAAGTTAATTAAGCAAATGATCCAGCAACACTTGCTTCTGTGCTCTATTGTACTCCCTTATTTTTATAAGGAAAGTTTTTCTTAAACACACGAACACAAATAGAGAGAGATATAAAACTTATTTTATTTTTGTCATCTGCACTGCATTTTGACATTTTTCTTTGCTTGTCCTCGTGGGAAGAGAAGTCCAGTGGAGTAAAAACAGCAGCAATCTGAACATAGAATTTCTGAGTTGGAATCATGACTTTGCTCTTTGAAACTTTCGTTATTGGAAAGACATTGAGTCTCTTTGCTCATATGTAGGTAGACTAGATGATTTCTAATGCCTCTATTAATTCTAAAAATTGTTTGAGATTACAGTCATTTTTCTAGAGAATTTAAAGCAAAGGGAAAATACCTGGTATGTGAGAGATGTTTAAAGCAAGACTGGTTGAAGGCGGAAGAAGCAAATCAGAATTGGTTACCTACCCATAGGTATGACCCAGAATTCACCAGTGACTTTAAATCAGCCTTCCTGTGTTTCCAACCATTTCTTCTTCTGACCACAAGGGAAAAACTAAATGGTTACCCCAAAAAATAACTTTTTTCCTTATAGCCAATTATTTAGAGCAATAAATTGTTATTTTTCTTAATAAAAATAGCTTTACTTGTCTTTCTTACTTATTATATAAACCTGTAATTTTTGAACTTAGACATAATATCTAATTTTTATAAAAATATTTTAATAACTCCTTAACTCCTTTATTATTTTTAAATATAGATAACATAACCTATTTATAAACATATTTTCAAAGATGAATATAATATTCTAAATGTAATAATATGAAAGGATAAATAAAACATATTTTAAAATATTCATAAATTAGAGTTTTGTTTTTGGTCTTTTGTGGAATCATATTACTGTGTTTAGACTATCTGTGTTCTTTTTAAACTTTTCTCTCCTCTGAAAGAGTAGCAAATATTATTCTGATATTCAATAGCTATCTTCTACATTTTCTATATAATTATTTCATCTTGATTATTAACAAAATTAAGATATATATTATTAAAATAAAATTATCATTATAAAAAAGATTCATATTTTTTCACTGAGCTATAATGTAAACAATATTTCCTCAATACATTGGCATCACTTATGAGATCTTACCAAAATGCACAGCAATTAACGCTAACAATGGATAACTCATAGCTTGAATTCTTGACAAGTTCAGAGTTTACTAGGGGAAATAGACATACAATTTAATAGAAATTGATAATTATAATAAAGGCATATGCCAAAATAGTTTGAATATTACGAAATGTAAGAATTTGATCTTAACTACAGCATATGCTATATAATATTATGTCATATGTACTATATATTTTATTTAAAATTATATATTATTTATGTTAATATAGAGATGCTCACAATTACTTTACTGTTTTGCAAGCAAATATAATGACATAATG
Organism: Indri indri; assembly: GCA_004363605.1. Lineage (NCBI taxonomy): Eukaryota > Metazoa > Chordata > Mammalia > Primates > Indriidae > Indri > Indri indri. Next base: position 167,715 of record RJWJ010000253.1, read on the forward strand.
AAAAACTTTCTAAGAACAGTTATTTAGCTTTCTCATGAATTATTTTAAGAGTAGACTTTGTAATCTCAATAAATGAGTGGGTAATGAATTAGAACTCAGGTAGCCTTATAAAGATCCCTTATGTTAGCTTTGTACTTGGCAGGAGATGTAGAGCAGCTTAGCAGATCATATGAAGTGGGTCTTGCTTGTAGTGCTCGTGTTTTTAGGTAACATGTATGCATATGGCAAAATCAAACCATCCTCTATGAAGGATCAAGAGTCTGACTTACACTCTATGAAGAGCTACAGAATGTCTGCATGGATGGGAATGTACGACAGTCTAAAGACAAAACCAGTAATATTTATATAACATACTGCTAAATGTGTGCACTATTTTGAAAGGTATTTAATAGAAAGATCAAGAGTTCGTAAGAGTTTGAGGAAATCAACAATGAATTATTCATCACTATAGTTAGGTTTAAAGAATTCACCCTCCCCAAACTTCCATCCAAACCGCCCGTAAAACCCACCCTTCTTCCCTTCCTAGGGGTGTATTAGGCAGTAGCCTTTGCCAGACCCCTAGGAAGATAGGGGAATGAAATGCAAAAATGGGAACTTACTTTCCTTATCCCTCCGAGTTGTTTGAAAACTATTTACTCCTCTCAGAAAAACCCTCTGTAAAATCCAAAGCTCTTTTCTCTACTGGATGCCTTTTTCGGCCTCCACCCATCTGCACCCAGATGCTCCAAAGAAACATTTGCTGCACATGAGGCTTCCTCTCTCTGTCTCTCTCTCTCTCTCAGCTCCGGACCTAACAACTGTCATAAAATCTTTAGCTTCACTCTTGAAAACTCTAATATCTTTGAGGAGAGTTATGTTCTGTTTCTTAGGTTAAATATTTTTCAAAATGTATTTCCAGATAGGTAAATGAGCTAACCTCCTGAGCTGAGATTTTGTATTGAGAAGTGCTAATTTTGATGGTTTTGACAAAGTCCATTCAGAGCTATTATTTATGGCAATATTTGGCCAGAAGGTCAATAGAATAGGGGAGGATATTAAACTTTCTCTTTGGCGTTTTGTTTGTTTGTTTTGAGTGTTTTATATGTTTTAATTTCTTAGCTTTGGCAGAATTCAAAATTTATTTTGTTGTGCTCTTTTCACTTAATTTTAATTTATTTTATTTTTTTATTCCAAAATATTACATTGGTAGAAACACTTTGGTTGCGTAAATTGCCTTCGCACTGCCTGAGTCAGAGCTACAAACGTGCCCATCCCCTAGATGGTGCTCACCACACCCATTAGGTGTGAATTTACCCATTTCCTCCTTCCCCCTCCCACCTGCCCAACACCCTATGAGTTTTACTTCCCATATGTACTCATTAATGTTGATCAATTGGTACAAATTTAATGGTGAGCACATGTGGTATTTGTTTTTTCATTCTTGTGATACTTCATTTAGAAGAATGGGCTCCAGCTCCATCCAGTATAATACAAGAGGTAGTTCACCATTTTTTTTTTTCATGGCCAAGTAGTTCTCCATGGTATACATATACCACATTTTATTAATCCACTCATGTATTGATGGACACTTGAGTTTTTCCCACATCTTTGCAATTGTGAATTGTGCTGCTACGAACATTTGAGTGCAGATAAATAAATAAATGGGACCTGATCAAATTAAAAAGCTTCTGCACAGCCCAGGAAACTATCATTAGAACAAATAGACAACCTATAGAATAGGAGAAAATATTTGCAGGCTACACATCTGATAAAGGGCTGATAAGTAGAATCTATAAAGAACTCAGGAAAATTAGCAAGAAAAAAATCAAACAACCCTATTAAAAAGTGGATAAAGGACATAAACAGAAACTTTTCAAAAGAAGACAAATGGCCAATGAACATATGAAAAAATGCTCAACATCTCTAACCATCAGGGAAATGCAAATCAAAACCACAATGAGATATCACTTAATTCCGGTGAGAACAGCTATTATCAAAAAGTCCCAAAACAACAAATGTTGGCATGGATATGGAGAGATAGGAATACTCATACACTTCTGGTGAGACTGAAAACTAGTACGACCTCTATGGAAAGTAATATGGAGATACCTCAAAGAAGTAAAAGTGGGGCTACCATTTGATCCAGCAATCCCACTACTGGGTATGTACCCAAAGGGAAAAAAGACATTCTGTAAACTTTCTCTTTGTTAGGGCAGTATATGGACAAATTAAATAAGAATATTTATAGACTTATTAGGGTACGGAATGATTTGATGTCATTTTAAAATAAAATATGTTAACATTTAAAGTAGAATTTGTCAAAATTCTTCTGTCTGAGTCAGAGACTTCTAGTGGTAATGCTTAAAGGGTACAAACATATATTTAAACTTTAGGACCTATGTAAAGACTATACATCTCGTTTTGAGGTCAGGGATGCTTAGCATAGATTTCATATTAGAATTACCTGTGGAGCTTTTAAAACTACTCTTACCCACCAATGTTACATTAGAAGCTGTAGAAATGAAGCTCATAAAGTGGGAAGTTTAAAAAACTCCCCAGGTGATTCTAATGAGCAACTAGATTTAGAACCTCTGACTTAAAAGTTTTCAAATTTTCCTTTTAGTTTTCAATTTTTCATTATATACCACACCTTATTTACCAAGTAGAAGTTATGATTTTTAAAAAATAACTTTAATACTGTATCTAGTTAGTGGCAAATGCACTTTAAAAATAATACAATATTAATATACATTATTTTCAAAACAACATAAAAATAATTTAACATTTACATTCAATAAAACACATTTATTTCCAGATTCAGTTATCTGATTTTTCTTAACAATTAATGATAGCTTATGGGCTTCAGTACATAAGGTATTTCAGAAAGTCACTGTATCCTGGATTTTCTGCTGTGACTTTCAGAGCTTTACCTTGCCCTTAAGCAAGGAATCACAGCTTTAATTTGTCATTTAACTAATTGGTACTTAAGCCATTTGAATTGAGTTGTCCTCACTCAATTATAATTCAGGTAATGAGATTGCCAACTTCACAATCCTCTTTCTTTCACCCTTTTTCTCAGCACCCCATGGAACTTGAAAGACGATAAGAAATAACTGCGTTTAGCTTCCTGGTACTTTTAAGGGTAGTGAATCACAAGTTTTGCGTAGAAATAAAACTGGATCTAGTTACAGACCCAATTGTCTGTTGTTCTCAAGTTCTGCCTGGAACTGAATTTCAGTCAGGTGTTCCTACTATTTATCTAGTTAATTAACACTTGGTTAAAAGGTGCCATCCTTAACTGAAATTTACATGGTATAATCCCATGTGGTTTATACATTGCTTTTTACATGGATTTTCATTTAATTACCATGACAGCCCTGCAAGTTAGGTACTATTTTTATCATTTCTCAGATAAAGAGCAGAGCTCTGAGAGATTAAATTTCTTGTCTACATTCTCACAGTTAACAAATTGCAGTATTGGGACTTGGATAAGGTATTCGGAACCTAAACCTGATGGATGATTTTTCTACTATGTCATGTGGTGATTATTTTTTTGACATTGACATATAATATATTTTATAACTTCTGATTTTTCATGATCAAAAAAATAGAAATCATTTGCTGTCAATTTAATTACATAATTTTATACTTTTTCCCTATTGTGAAGAAACCTATTTTTTTCTCCCCTGTGTCCCAATAAGCATTTTATTGTATCTCCTGCTTTTGTGGCACAGACAGGTAACTCTACTATGGCTGAATACCCAGATAGGTAAGGCACAATACAGGGAACGAATTGGAATTCGAATTTGGAATCTAAGTACCCATAAAATTCACTTTGGAGATTAACAGAATTAAAGCAGGTTGAGAATTTCTAAGTTTAAAGCCTATTTGCTAGATCCATTATTGCTAAGTTCAAAAGAATATCAATTGACTTGGAGGATTTTCTATTTCATGGAGGGAGTTTTCCTTGAAGCTTTAGGTAGGGTTATTTCTTCAGAGAATTCTCATCTTGTAATGACAGAACTATGTATGACAGGCTTTCTGATTTATGTTTGGAAGATCTTACAGATTGGTGATTAGGTGTTGAATTTCTTTGCATAAATTCTAACAATCCCAAATATTTCTTGCATGACTTTACTTCATCATTATTATTGAGGTTGAAATCTTCTGTTTTGTCTGTTAAGCCTCAGATTTGTATTTCTAATTATATGCTGACTATGGAGTATCTTACAAACACCATAAAATCAGTGTGCCTCAAACTGAAGTACTCTTTCTGTCCCTCACTTAATCAGTCTCCGCTGAAAACAATGCCTATGCTTGTAACTTGAATTCCTTAGTGGTGAATTGCCTCATCATTGACAGAGGACTACCAAACTATGCACCATGTTTTCTTCTTTAATTTCTTCAATATTTTTACCTTTAAATCTTTCAATTGTCACTTTATAAGTCTTAACACACCTGCATCCACATCTCTCTTGAGAAATAACTTCTTAATGTTGCTGTAACCCCTGCTACTGTCTGGGCTCAGATATTCACTTTCTTTCCACTGAATTGACAATTGCATCATCTTCCTGTTGTTCTGTCTGCAGGTCCTTCTCAATTGGAGATACTATACTAGGAAAATCTCTTTCCTTCTTATATCTATAAAATGTTCATTCCATTTTTAGAATTAAATTCAGCATATAGTCCCTAACTATGCATCTAACTGAGTTGCTCTCATTTCTCTCATTACACAAATTACATGTCATAAATGGTGCCTCCTCAGTGGGGCTGTCCCTTACACCCAGCACTAAATTAATCCCTCAGCCACTTTCTATCATATCTTCTTATTTTAATTATATGCACAACACTCATAACTGGTTTTTTTTCCCCCCCTTTTTTCAGTATCTGCCCCTTACTGGAATGAAAACTCTTGACCTTGTGTGGCTTGTTTACCACTCTGTTTCTAGAGCGCAGGTGGGTGAAATGTAGTAAATGGCAGTAAGTATTTGTTGTATGAATTTTGTTTTTCTGTTGAAAATGGTCTTTACTTCTTTCTCTTCTGGAGGCTTCTTCCTGATCCTTTAAGACATATTCCAAATGTTACCTTTTCTTGGACAACCTTGCTGAGCAGTGTTAGTTGGCTCTTGCCTTTTGCTCTCTGAACCCTTGGCATATTCCTTTATCATAATTCTTGTCAATTTTTATTACATTTTATGTCTATTTCCCCAAGTAGACTCTGAACTTATCAAGAATCCGTGCTATGAGTTATTATTGTTAGTGTCGATTAGTGTGCATTTTAGTAAGGTCTTATGAATCATGCCAATATGTTGAAGAAATATTGTTTACATTATATCTCAGAGAAAAAGTATGGATCTTTTTAAAAATGATAATTTTATTTTAATAACACATATCTTAATTTCGTTAATAATCATGATAACATAATTATATAGTAAATGTGAAAGATAGCTATTAAATATCAGAATAATGTTTGCTACTCTTTCAGAAGAGAGAAAAGTTTAAAAAGAACACAGACACACACAGTAATATGATATCCATCCAAGTCCACAGAGAGACTGAGGCTTTTTAGCAAATTAATGAAGCATCCTTAATTTACGGTTCTAGCAAAATAACTGTCTGCATGTATATTGCTTATAGAATGTATAAATATACTTAAATAAAAATGTTTAAAATCATAGAAATTTTGGAATTCATAGGACTTATATTTATTAGGTAACTGTAAGCCTACCTTCAAAAAACAAAAAAGGACCAAAACTGACAGAATGGAGAAAAAAGCAAATGAAACAGGAAATTATGAGAAATAAATATAATACAATGTAATATATTATAATGTACTATCATACTGGCCATTTCTTCATGATGAACCATGAAGAGAAGCAATCAGCTGCTTGGCATGTAAATCCACTGGGCTACCTGGGATACTTTCAATAAGATGGTTTTGAAAAGATTGCTTCAGAATAGTCTACTAGGGCAAGAATGTACAAGCAGATATACCTGTTGGTATGATCAGCCTGTCTTCCACGGGTCTAATTTCCCATATGACATCAACTCCCCCACATTTCTGGTTGACATTAGCCTAAAAGGTTTGGCAGCCTCTGAGGAGCTATATTCCATGACCCATGACATGGTGCTGCTTTCTGTCTAGAAGTCATGTGAGGAGTCATCCAACCGCTAGCATAGGCTGATTGCTCTCACGCATAGAAGTTCACAGCCCATATGAAGTAATTAGGGCCCAGATGTGACTGAAATACACCAAATGGTCAAAAGTGCAGGGGACAGCGGGGACCAAAGGAATCTGAGGAGATACATATACCCAATATAATCTACTCTTTGACCTATTCAGATCCACTCATGTCACCCTATTTTATTCGTCATTCACAATGCAACATGAGGCCTCAATTTTCACGAGAACAAAATATCTTCATTTCTTCCCTAAAAAGGGAGTTACAAGTCCAATCAGCCACAAAATCCCCTTTAGGTGGTGAACAGTTGTGATCTCAGAGACTTCATCTCTGAGATTCATTTCAGAGATGCTTCATCTCATTCCTAGGACACTCAGTCTTAGATTTTCCTCACCATTATTCGGCATGTTGTCTGGCCGAATCACTTCCTAGTGAGTGACTTGGAATTTCATTACTGAGGATATGAACTTTTATTGCCTGTTGTTTTAAGGTTGTGGTTGCTGAAATTGTCTGTTGATAATTTTTAATGGGCAAAGAAAGATGCTGGGTTCCAGATATATGCCTTCCTCTGCCTTTGTGTAGTAGGAAACCTAGGCCCTCATTATAATCAGGATTAAATTTGTTCAACTATTATAGTAAGTAGCTCCTCCCTTGGCCTGCAGTCCATGAGTGTGAGAATCAAGTGTGAGAAGATTATAGTGGCATTTTCAAGACCTGTGAAACTTTTACTGTGCTCTGGTGAGTGTTCCTGGTATGGTTTGGAGGTTTGGCCCCTCCCAATTTCATGTCAAAATTTGATCCCCAGTGTTGGATGTGGGGCCTGGTGGGAGGTCTTTGGGTCATGATGGCAGATCCCTCATGAATAGCTTGGTGCCCTCCCTGTGATAATGAGTGAGTTCTTGCTGTGTTAGTTCACACAAGAGCTGCTTGTTTATAAGAGCCTGGCACTACCTTCTCCCTCTCTGGCTTCTCCTATTGCCATGTGACATGCCTGCTCCCCCATTGCCTTCTGCCTTGATTGGAAACTCCCTGAAACCTTCACCAGAAGGAGATGCTGGTGCCATGCTTCTTGTTCAGGCTGCAGAACTGTGAGCTGAATAAAACCTCTTTGCTTTATAACTTACCCAGCTTCAGGCATTTATTTACAGCAATGTAAAATGGACTAACACAGCCCCATATTCCCAGAAGTATAACTTCTAATCTTGTTAAGTCTAATGATATGGGGATGGACATGAAGCACAATTTTTTTCAAGTGAATCCTTAGGCATGATAGAGAGAGGAGCTACTGTTACCGTAATCAATGTTTCTTCGGACAAAATTATTGCTTGGCTATGAAAGTAGAAAATAACAATGGTGAGTTCATTCATTTATTCACTTAGTTAACATAATGCTTATTTAGTACATACCAGTGATCTAGGGACTAGGTGAAACAGTAATAAAAAACACAGACTTAGTTCATGTCCTCATGGAACCCACAGTTAGGAAGGAGGCACAATCAAAAACTAAGTGCTCGACAACAAATAAATATATTCAGATGTGATTTGTACCAAAAAAAAGACGTTACTGAGATAGCTGATAGAGCTGAGGTAACCCTGCACTTTCTGCTCAGGGACAGCCTCTGAGCACAGGGCATTGACAATGAATTGTTTTTAACCTTGAGTAGTCAAGGGAAGAATATGCTTTGCAAGAGGTCCAAGTCCACGTGTTCGGAAAGAGTTGGTATTTTAGAGGTGTTGAAAAAAGTATAATGCTGCTGACATTGTCATGAAGAGAGGCGTAAGGCACAGTTGGAAAGACAGGCAGGGACCAATCAAAGGCCCGCTGTTAATGAGATTCTTGAGAAAACAAGTAGTAATGGGGGCCAGAGTTGAAGGGAAAGGAAGAGTTTTCATCTGGCAAATAGTAAACACTCAACATTCCTGTTTTAGGAATATGGAAAGGGGATAATTGAATGAAGGCGTAGAAGATCAGTTTCATGAAGACAGTTTTGTATTGGTGGTGTGAAGAAGAATAGACGCTTTCTCTGCTGTAGCTTATTTTTTCACTGTAGTTATGTCACCAATAGTGAAAAATGGGAGAGAGATTTCAGAAGATTTTAGAGAGGATATGAAATGATTCTACTGGGAAACAGGAAGGCAGGCTTACATAAAAAATATATTAGGATTGCCAGACCATGTTAAATATCTATTAGAAATATTTGATTAAAAAATTCAAGCAAAATCAATTTGTTGGGTTGTTTCTACTGTTTGTACTGTTCCAGTCCATGTGTGCAGGCATAAATAAATGGTTGAGTTTGTCCAATATAAGCAAAATCAAAGAGAAAAATGTCATGGGAAAATGTCCTTATGTGAATTTATGAATATAAATGATAAATTTTAGAATCTAAACTGGACCGAGGAAAGTGAAGCCAGGAAGCTGATGTCAGTGAGAAATTAAGCAGATTTATGTATTGGGAGTTTGGAGAAGCTGAAGACTTGTATTTGCGGATAAAGTAGTGAGTTCGAAAGATTGGAGATATTCATCAGAGAGAGAGAGGGAAATTGCTTGATGTCAAAGTTTCAGTGGGGTTCACATTTTTGGTGATGACAAAGCTGACCAAGGCAATGTGGTGACTCCCAGTAGAGACGAGGATGTCAAGAAATTGAGAGAATCAGTTATTAGATGGTGAATCTAGTGAATGTTGAAGTCACTGAGAACGATGACAAGAACTGGGGAGAAGAGGAAGACTGAGGAGAAACAAGAAGAGAAACTATATGATCGATAGATGATCAATAATGAGGGGCTGTGTGAGGGAGGAGAAAAGGAGTCATATGCATAGTCATATGCATGAGCGTCAAAGCAATAGAATTTTCTTTTTGCAATAAGGAATTTCACTGTAAAGAATATTCCTACCCCATCTTTTGGCCCTGAGCTATCTGGAATCTGAAAGAAAATTTAAACTACTTTTGAAAACTGCAGGTGAAATTGTTTCCTCATGGGATAGTACTTGAGTTGTAATAGTCTTCCTTATAAAATTTACCTGACATTTCAAAGGTGATTTTGAAATAACGAAGTCATTACTTTCTCTCTGCTATTAAGATCTATTAGACTTAATTTTTTAATTTTATTAATATAATTTTTCCCACTCAAATTGTAATTTTAATGGAAAACTAATGCCAGTTTGTGTCAATTTTGCAAACAAATTATAAATCATATTTTAATGTCACAAATAAAACCCTAAAAATTCAGAATATTTTATTGGTTTAATTTTCATGCTACAAATATAAATATTTTTCTACCCCTGTGACATTGTATAAATCAAAGAAATACTAGATTGGACTCAAAGGACTTGGATCACATCTTAACTTTATTGGTTGCTTAGTGTTTTACACTGGGTGGGTAACCCACAATTTCTACTCCTGTAATATAGAGTAATACTTTTTCTATCTCACCTGATGGGTTTATGATTTGAAGTTAAGAATACAGTGATTTGTGTGAAATCACGTTTCAATACATAGCACAAATGAAATATGTAATATCAACTAGTTACACTAAGTCCTCATAGTATTCCAAATATATAACAACACAGCACGTGTACTTCAATAGACTCACATGCTATGGTTGAAGGACACAGATTGAGGATAATGTCTCAGAATACTGCATTCCATGGAATGGGGCTCTATCTGTGTTCATATGTGAAAAGGCCAATGACCAAATCATTAGCTCAGTATTGAAACCATGTTACTGTTCTTGGTAGAAATTCATTATGGTATTTTAATACCCCTTATTCAGGAGACTGCATCCTCAGAGAATTGTGTTGACATCACAATGGGCTTCATTTCAGTGGCACTGATGTGTGTTTGGATTTTGCCATGTTTGGATCTTATCTTGTTATTTCATATGCTTATCTTGTGCTAGCTGTGCACAGGAAAATGATCATGCATCCTAATAGAATAGCCATATATGGTCATCATTTCAGGAGGTTGAATACCATGGCACAGTTTTTACTGCTTTGGCACTGAACATGGCCTCAACATTCCATGAATGTTTTGTCTGGGACTGAAGGGCAGCATGCTAGCTTTAACTAACTTGCATTTTCTTTTCCTATTGTTATGAGAGTTAAAAGATAACCACAATTTTTTTGTAGTAACAATGGCATACAGAAGAATCCACCTATCATGCAAAGATGTTTGTCGTTTTGGCACTGAAACTCTAACCAAAATTAAGTAAAATATCAGTGAAATGGTCCCTGACCATATGCATTTTGGGGGATTATAACTACACAGATGGTTTATATCTTTATCTATTCTCCCCTTTTACTCTTTTCCTCCTTGAATCATCCAAATGAATTGGTGGTTTATATCCATCCTAAGAAGACCTTTTATATCCCATCCACTAAATACCCAAGGTGAAACATACTTATCCTCAACAACAGCCCCTTCTCTAGACAGTTGCTCCAGACTCATAGCTGGCTTACGTTCCTGCTGCAATTCCCTTGTTCTGTAGTGGAAAATTATTGTCTTCATTACCTTTAATTTACTGGACTAATTAGTCCAGTCTCTCCTTTTAGGCTTCCTGGTCCCTTCATTCTGCACTCTACTCTGGTGTGTCCTGTGGTTTTCAGAAGATATCCCTATGTTATCCCTGGTCTTATGGAAGCTACCTACCTGTCTACAAGGGGATGGGAACAGAATTTAGGTATTTTTCTAGAATACCAAGTTACCCTAGACCCCTGCCACACTCTTGAGGTAGTGGATAAAGTTTCACACTCAAGCTAACCAGTATCATAATTCACCTGGGGGATAAAAGAGCTGCTAACTGTGTATTTGTTTGCAGGCAACGCCAGTCTAAGCCGGGAAATAGCACATCCTCCACCCATCTTCCATATGCATCTCACCCGGTCTCACAAAACTGCTTGTAGCTTGGTATCACACTGCACCGACACACCTCTAAATCTTTGAATATGCAGTGTCCTCTTCTTGGATCACATTCTTTTCTGCTTTTCTAACTCCTCTTGGTCCATTAAGAGTCAGTTTGTACTCTAACCTCCTTATGGTTGTTAAATATGTATTATTTTTGCAACCACAACGGTGTGCTTAACAAAACACATGCCATATAAAAATCCATTGTAACTTTCAGTTTACTTGTCTTTCTCTTCCATTAGCCAGAAAGATTCTTGAGAATAAGGACTAAATCATTTTCATCTTTTTGTCTATAGCACCTGGCTCAGTGCCTAGCAAATAATTAGTGTCCTAATTCTGCAGTTGAGGAATCTGACAAAAAGAGATCTGAAATGATTTGTCCAAAGTTAGGGAGCCTCATGCAGCCACAGTTCACAGTTATGTATTATGAATCTTGAAGCCAAGCTGCTAAATTCTATTGATGATCAATTAAAACCTTTCCTCCAGAACTACGTTGAATCATTCTGCATTTCACTCATTTCACAAATATATATTAAGTCTACTCTGTGTATTCAGTGCCTTACTAAACTCAGGAAATCAAAGCTAAATCACAGGCTTGGTACATATCTTCAAAAATCTTACAATCTTGCATTCAAGTTCCTTCCTCTGTTACCTCATTGGTCTACTGGGTTTCTTGGCTTCAGCTTCACTATTTCATTCCTGATATGCCCCTTCCAGAGCTCACTGTGCTCCTCTTTGAAACTCAATCACTATCTAGGACTTTATGTGTATTTATGACTCTTCCACTAACAACCCCTTCATACTTCTGGAATTTATTTTTCCTACATTCTGCTTCTATACAGCAAACAAGTGAAAATAATGTATTATGGGATGAAATTTTTCCTATTGTAGCCCCCAAACTGAATACAACAAGCAATAACTATGTTGGCAATCTAAAAAGAACAGACAAGGAACTTATGTACATCCATCTCAAGCATGGTTAAAGAAAGCCAAAAGGGTTTACATAACAGCTTCCTTCATTCTTTACCCAGGGTATATTGGGTAAGGCAAGATTTCACTGGGAAATTCACAGGGAGTAGAATTGTTAGCTGGGAGAAGAGACCTTGGTGTTTCAGCTCTGTCCTCTTGGTGGAGAGGTTGGGTTTTGAGCAGCTCCCTTCAAGCCAAATGAGAGTGTTCCAAGAAAACACAAAGACTGAGTAAGGGGTCTGCCTTCCCCAGTCAGAAGCTTGTTGAGCTCTTAGGCCCAATCAATGTCATCTGATCAGAATAAAATCTAAGGGGGAACTTAAATTCTGTCCCTTCAAGTTTGAGGTCAAACATGAACAAAATGACTGGAATCCAATTCTTGTCTGAAGATTTTGAAGGCAGGAGTCTGACTAGAAAAGCTAATGATGAGCAGGAGAGAAAAACAGCAGCAAAAGTGTTGACTATACTTCTACTTTTGCTGTTTCTAAGAATATGTGAGTTTCCTGAGTCCCAGTGGGTCCAACAAAAGTAGCTAAGCTTGAGGTATCATGAAGTTATTCCTGCCAAAAGAGGGTAGGACATGACAGAGCAGGAACTAAATCCTACATCCCAAGCCATCAGCTGGGATAGCACATCCTTCACTCCAGAAACTGTCCAGCATAGAGATTCCTGTGGGGGTGGGGTTCGGAAAAAACCACAGATGCAATCCACAAGAAAGCTAACATTTAGATATCTGCAACGACAGATGGCATCAAAAGGCAAGAGAAAAAAAATAATAGCACCAACAAAGTAAATAGATTTTTGCTTTTTTTCTTTTAATTTACTAACCTTTGCCCTGATCTTGAAGTGCCTAACAGGGGAAGGGAAAAAGCTAAAAAAAGGGAGAAGCAAATAAATGTCCCTTTTCTTAGTCAATGGTTATAACTTAACCGGAGAGAAAGGAAATTTGGGGGGTCTGTCGGTTATATGGGCAAGGGAGGGAAGGGGGATTCATATTTAAATTAGAAAGTGGAAAAAGATTTAGCTGTCTCCTATTTGCACAGCTGCAAGTTCACTCTATTGTACAAAGGAGAAAACAAAACAAAACAAAAAAACAAAGCTCTAAGATAAATGTAAGTAGTCTCAGCAAATATACAAATGGTCCTCAACTTACAGTAGTTCCGCTTAGAATTTTTCAGCTTTACAGTGGTGCAAAAGCCATATGCATTCAGTAGAAAATGCATTTCAAGCACTCGTACAACCATTCTGTTTTTCACTTTCAGTATAGTATTCAATAAATTACATGATATATTCAATACGTTTTATAAAATAGGCTTTGTGTTAGATGATTTTGCACAACTGTAAGCTAATGTAAATTCTGAGTACATTTAAGGTAGGCTAGGCTAAGCTGTGATGTTCAGGAGGTTAGGAGTATTAAATACATTTTCCACTTAATGATATTTTAAACTTATAATGGGGTTATCAGGACGTAACCCCATTATAAACTGAGGAGCATCTGTATTTTTTTTGCTGCTATATGTTTCTGGCTTCATGATTTCTGCAGGAAACAAGCATTACATAAATCAAAATTATAAGAGTTTATATCATTACACTATTAATTAATGGTCAAATAATATTAATTCTAATACATATGGTTAGTTCATTTATTCACACATTCATTCATTCATTTATGCATTCAACTAGTATGTGAGCATTTACACTATGTGAGGTATTTTGCTATAAAGAACCTGAGGATCAGAGGTTAGGTAAATATCTTGGAGTTATACATTGGTAGGGTATATAGCAGAAACTGAAACCAGAGTTTCTTACTCACAATGTTATGTGCCTAAGCACCAGGCTAGACCGCTTACATTAAATGCAAACATATTATCCTACTGACCGGGACAAGAAAAAATACTATAATCCATTGCTAAGTGTTGCTTAGGGAACTGCCCTGTTATAACACTCATCAAACTTGAGAATACTTGTTTATTAATGTTCTTCCTAGGTGGACTTTAAGCCTCATGAAACCAGGCTCTATGGCCATCTTGTACAGGAAGCCCGCTTTGGACACCTACTACAACACTTACCATGTGTAGACACTCAATAAATATCAGCTGAATTTGAACAGCTATAAATTCCAGGGGTTCAGTTGGAAACAGGGTTATGAAGAAGAGTGGAATGGATATGAGGATTACAGAAGCATCTTTAAGAGTAAAGTAAGGCTTGGCATTAGACGGCATCAAAGCAGCCAGGCTTTATGTTTTGGTTTTGTTTTTTCCTTCATGAATGACACATGGCTATTTCATGTTAGTTATCAGAATTGACCTTGAAAGCATTTACTTTAGAGAATCTGTGATCAGCCATTTTCCAAGGAATAAAGAAAAGTATTTGCTGGAATGACAGTAACACAAAGGACTTCCTTTCTGTAAAGTAATGATTTTATCATTAAATATTCTACACCTAAAAAGAATGCAAATGTCATATAAATTGTATAAGTATAAATAATGTTGAAACACATAGCGTCATACTGACTGCACAAGGTAAGAAGAATCATCTTGCCAGTAGTGCTGAATTTCCTTTTGTCTTTCCTACAATATATCATTTTTTATCAATATCCTCCCCTATGATTTACACCACCATTTAGCATAAAACTGTGTTTATCACAATTTTCTTTAGAGTTTTATGGAATATACATGATTCCTAAATAAATAGTTTTTATTTTGCATATCTAAAATTATCTATGCATGACAACATGTTTGGATTTTCTGTGATTTGATTTTTTTCACTCTAAATTCTGTGTGCAATTCATTCAGGTTGATGTCCGTATCCATAACTCATTTATTTCACTGCTGCAAATCATTTATTCACCTTTTTGTCCATGGACAGTTGGGGGGTTCCAGTTTTTTTCCTTGTTTCAGTGGAAACAGCTACCATCTTTATCATCATTACCACCACCACCATCACCACCATTATTATCATTTATTTAAAAGTTATCTAGCCAGCGTTCACTCATTTCATACTGAGAGCAAATCTATGAGGAAAGCACAATTTACCGCTATTATTCCCACTGTAAATTTGAAGAAACTGAAGCACAGCAAGTTTTAGTAACATACCCATGATTTAGACCTAGTATATGTTGGAGGTAGAATTTGAAACCAGATAGTCTAGCGTCAAAGGCCACAGTCATAAATACCAAGTGAACTGTCTCTTAAGCACCCTCATGCAAGGCTCCTGATGCACAATTGAAAGAGATTCTCTAAGGCTGTGGTGCCCAACCCTCGGGCCACAGATCAGCACTGCGCATGCGAGGGATCTGGGTTGCGCGCTCCTTATGAGAATTTAATGCCTGATAATCTGAGGTGGAGCCGAGGCGACGATGTTAGCACTGGGGAGCAGCTGCAAACACAGATTATCATTAGCAGAGAGGTTTGACTGCACAATAAATGTAATGTGCTTGAATCATCCTGAAACCGTCTCGTCTCTCACCCCCCGCTGTGGAAACATTATCTTTTGGGAAACCGGTCCCTGGTGCCAGAAAGATTGGGGACTGCTGCTCTAAGGTATAAAGAAGGGGAAGTGCCAGGGATTAAAATATGTGCCTGTTTAATTTCACAAAATATTTGCATTAAGTTATACTTCCACCAGCAGTGAATAAAGCTTCCTATAACTCTACCTTCCCATCAAGACTTGAGATTGTTGGACTTCTCAACGTTTTTCTTGCCGCATTGCAAAACGGTGGTAAAATGACATCTACTTATAGTTTGAATTTGCATTTTCCTGAAAACTGATGTAGTTCGGCATATTCTCATGTTTATTTGCCATGTGAAACATGCTCATACCTTTTGCTCATTTTTCTGTTTTCGTCTTATTGTGTATAGAAGCTATTATTATTTTCTTGGTTATATATGTTGTAAACGAGGTGTCATAGACTTGTCTTTTGCTTTTATTATGGATCCTCTTTCTAAACCAAAATTTAATTATAGTCTGATGTACATAAAGTCATATTTAGAAAGACTGCTACATACTTAAGTTATAAAAGTCACTTGTGTTTTTTAATAGTATTTATGGCTGGCTGTTTGCTGGTCTGTTTTGTATTTGTGTTTGATTTTTGATTTTTGTGTTTAGATTTCTGATCCAACTGGAATATATTCTGATGCATTGTGTAACTTGGTTTTCCAATCGACTATCCAGTTCTGAATTAAGTATGTATTTTTTAAATCTATCATTTTCTGAGAACCTTGAAATACTGTCTTAATCATAAATTTCCATATGTATTGCATCTATTTCTTGAATTTATTTTCTATTTCATTGGTCTGTTTACTCATGCACCAGGACCACATTATTTTAATTATAGAGGTTTTATAAGATGTTTCAATATTTAGAAGAGCTATTTTCTTCTTGTTGCTCTTCTGTGTAAGATTTTCCTACTTTTGCTTTATATTTATTCATTTTATTTATTTATTTGCATACATGTTTTCCTGTTTTTAAATTAATTATTTTTTGGAGAAAACTGTAGAGTCAAATAAAATTTTAAGAAATAATGCAGAGCACTCCCATGTAGCCTTTACACACACTTTCCCCTAATTGTAATATCTTGCAAAATTGTAGCATAATATCACAACCAGGATATTGACATTGATATTGACAGTTGAGTTATTTGACAGTTCCATCACCAGAGTTGCCTTTTTTATAGCTCCAACCATCTCCCTTCCCTACTCAGTCCCCGATCCCTTGCAAACACTGTAATATTCGGCATTTCTATGATTTTGTAATTTCAAGAATTTTATGTAGATGGAATCACATGGCACATCTTTTGGAGTTGGCTTTTTTACTCAACCTACTTACATGGAGATTCATCTAAGTCATTGTGTGTATCAATAGTTTGCTCCTTTTTACTGCTAGATAGCATTTCAGGGTACAGATGTACTTTAGTTTGATTAACCATTCAGCGGTTGAAGGATATCTGATTTATTTTCACTTTGGGGCTATTATGAGTAAAGGTGCTATGAACATGTGTGCAGATGTTTTTGTGTGAACACAGGTTTTCATTTCTCTGAAATAAATGTCAAAGAGTTCAGTTGCTGGGATGCATGGTAGTTGCAAATTTTATTTTTTAAGAACCTGCCAAACTGTTTTTCAGGTTGTCTGTACCATTTTAAATTCCCATCAGCAATATATAAGTGATTTAATTTCTTTATATCCTTGGCAGCAATTGGTGTTGTCAAAATTTCTCTTATTTTAAACATTCTGATGAGAATGTAGTGATATTGTGGTTTTAATTTGCATTTTTCTAATGTCTAATGATGTAAATCTTTCCATGTGTTGTTTACTGTCTGCACATCCTCTTTGATGAAATGTCTATTAATATCTCTTGTCCATATTCTACTTGGATTGTTCAGTTTTTTACTGTTGAATTTTGAGAGTTCTTTATATATTCTAGATACCAGACCTTTGACAGATATGCAATTTGCATATATTTTCTCCCACTCTAGCTTATCATTTTATCCTTAACAAGGTATTTTACAGAGAAAAAGTTTTAAAATTTGATGATGTCTAATTTATCAATTTTTCCTTTAATGAACTGAACACTTGGTGTCAAGTTTAAGAACTACTTGTCTAGTCCTAGATTCCAAAGAACTTCTACATTTTAGAATAAGTTTTGTAATTTTATGTTTTAACCTAAGTCTGTAAGTTAATTTTCATATTACATGTGAGGTTTAGGTTTAGGTCCTTTTTTCTCCCTGTAAATGTCCAGTTGCTTCAGCACTATTTGTTGAAAAGGCTATCCTTTTTTCATTGAATTGATTTTGCACCATTGTCAAAAATCAGTTGGACGTATTTGTGTGGGACCATTTCTGTGCTTTCTATTCTGTTCTGTTGATCTATGTATCTATCCCTCTTCCAATACTACATTGTCTTGATTACTGTAGCTATACAGTAGGTCTTAATAACGGGTAGAGTAATTCCCACTACTTTCTTCTTCTTCTTTAAAGGCTGTTTTAACTATTCCAGCGCCTGTACCTTTCCGTATAAACTTTAGAATTAGCTTGTCTATGTCTCCCAAAAACCTTGCTGGGATTTTGACAGGAATTGAATTAAACTTATAGATCAAATTGCGTAGAATAGACATTTTTACTATGTTGAGTCTGCCAATCTATAGCAGTGGTATGTCTCTCCACTTATTTAGGTGTTTGATTTCTTTCAATAGTGTTTTAAAATTTTTAATGTGTAAATTCTGTACATATTTTATCAAGTTATACCAAGATATTTAATTTTCTTAAGTTATTTTAAATTTTAATATTATTTTAATATAAACTTTAAAATCAACTTCTATACTGTTAGAAATTAAAAGTCTTATTTGGATTGTGATAATTTATATATTAAATTGTGAAGAATTGACATCTTTATGATGTTGAGTAATCTTATTCAATCAGAGAATGATTTTCAAGTTTACTTCCTTTTTTTAAAATTTTGTAAAAATTTTTAGTTATTATGGTTGCGTAAGAGTTGTATATCTTTATAGGATGCATGTGATGTTTTGATATGGGCTTACAATGTGAACTAATTAAATCAGGGTAATGAGTTATCTATCACCTTAGGCATGTATCATTTCTTTGTGTTAGGAACATTCCAATTCCACTCTTTTAGTTATTTTAAAGTATACCCTAACTTCCTGTTGATTATAGTTACTTTGTTGTGCTCTCATATCTTGCTCATTCTATCTAATTATCTAATTAACATTTTGCACCCATTAACCATCCTAACTTTATCTCCACAACTCGCCACTATCCTTCCCAGCCTCTGGTAACCATCATTCTTCTGTCTCCATGAGATGAATTGTTTTTAATATTTAGTTCCCACATATGAGTCAGAA
This sequence comes from Indri indri, assembly GCA_004363605.1. Classification (NCBI taxonomy): domain Eukaryota; kingdom Metazoa; phylum Chordata; class Mammalia; order Primates; family Indriidae; genus Indri; species Indri indri. The sequence continues at coordinate 186,602 of RJWJ010000253.1, forward strand.
CACGTGAGATTTGTCTTTCTGTGCTTGGCTTATTTACATTAACATAATGTTCTCCAGTTCCATCCATGTTGTTGCAAATGGCAGGGTTTCATTCTTTTTTGTGGCTGCATAATATTTCCTTGTGTATATACAGCGCAACTTCTTTATCTATTCATCCATTGATGGACATTTAGGTTGATTCCAAATCTTGGCTATTATGAATTGTGCTGCAGTAAACATGGAAGTACAGATACCTTTTCAATATACTGAATTCCCTTCTTTTGGATATATACTCAGCAGTGGGATTGCTAGGTCATATGGTAGTTCTATTTTTAGTTTTCTGAGGAATCTTCATGCTGTTTTCCATAGTGGTTGCACTACTTTACATTCCCACGAACAGTGTATGAGGGTTCCCCTTTCTCCACAACCTTGCTAGCATTCATTATTACCTGTCATTAAGCCATTTTAACTGGGATGAGATGATATCTCATTGTAGTTTTGATTTGCATTTCTCTGATAACTAATAATGTTGAATATTTTTTCATATACCTGTTGGCTATTTGTATGTCTTCTTTTGAGAAATATCTATTCAGATCCTTTGCCCATTTTTAATCGGATTATTTGATTCTTTTTTCCTATTAAATTGTTGAAGTTCCTTATAAATTCTAGTTATTAATCCCTAGACAGATGGGTAGTTTGCAAATATTTTCTCCCATTCTGTGAATTGTCTCTTCACTTTGTTGGTTGTTTCCTTTGCTGTGCTTTTTTACCTTGATGTGATCCCATTTTTCCAACTTTGCTTTGGTTGCCTGTGCTTTGTGGGTATTGCTCAAGAAATCCTTGACCAGACCAATGTCCTGAAGCATTTCCCCAATGTTTTCTTTAAGTAGTTTCATAGATTCAGGTCTTAGATTTAAGCCTTTAGTACATATTGATTTGACTTTTGTATATGGTGAGAGATAAGGGTCTAGTTTCATTCTTCTGCATGTGGATATCCAGTTTTCCCAGCACCATTTGTTGAAGAGACTGTCCTTTTCCCACTGTATGTTCTTGGTAACTTTGTCTAAGATAAGTTCATTATAGACGTGTCAATTTATTTCTGGTTTCTCTATTCCATTTGTCCATGTGTGTGTTTTTAAGCTAGTACCATGCTGTTTTGTTATTACAGCTCTGTAGAATAGTTTTAAGTCAGGTAATATGATTCTTACAGTTTTGTTCTTTTTTGCTTAGGATGGCTTTGGCTAGTCTGGGTCTTTTGTGGTTCTGTATAAATTTTAGGATCATTTTTTTCATTTTTGTGAAAAATGTCATTGGTATTTTGACGGAGATTGCATTGAATCTGTGGATTGCTTTTAGTAGTACGAGTATTTTAAAAATATTGATTATTTCGATTCATGAGTATGGAATATCTTTCCCTGTTTTTGTGTCCTCTTCAATGTCTTTCATCAATGTTTTATAGTTTTCATTACAGGGATCTTTCACTTCTTTGGTTAAGTTTATTTCTAGGTATTTATTTTATCTATAGATATTGAAAATGTAATTACTTTCTTAGTTTCTTTTTCAGATTGTTTACTATTGGAATGTAGAAATGCTACTAATTTATGTATGCTGATCTTGTATCTTGAAACTTTACTGAATTTGTTTTCAGTTCTAACAGGTTTTTTTGTGGAGTCTTTTACGTTTCTCTAGATATAAGATTATATCATCTGAAAACAAAGATAATATGACTTCTTCCTTTTCAATTTGCATGTCCTTTCTTCCTTTCTTTTTTCTGATTGCTCTAGGTAGAACTTCCAGTACTATGGTGAATAACAGTGGTGAAAATGGGCATCCTTGTGTTGTTCCAGATCTTAGAGGAAAGGCTTCCAGTTTTTCCCCATTCAGTATTATACTAACTATGGGTCTCTCATACACGGCTTTTATCAAGTTGAGATAAGTTCCTTCTATACTCAGTTTCCTGAGAGTTTTTATCATGAAGGGATGCTGAATATTATTGCATGCTTTTTCAGCATCAATTGACATGATTGTATAGTTTTTGTCCTTCATTCTGTTGATAACATGTATCACATTGATCGATTTGTGTGTGTTGAATCATCCTTGCATCTCTGGGATGAATCCCACTGTGTTACTATGAGTCTCTCGTTACTGAAATTCAATTAGACCTATGTTAAACCACCTTACTCTGCCTTCTGTTTCTCATCTCTTTTTCATATTTTCTACTCTTTATTTCTACACTCAGATTAATTTTTTTATGGATTATCTCCAAGTTCTGGAGCTCACTGTTCAGCTGTGCCTAATCAAAGTCAGCAGAATATTGTAGTGAAGATAGGCACTTGTAGACATATGGCTGATAATTTTGATCCTAGTTCTGTTACCTAATATTTATGCAATTTAAGCAAGTATCTTAATCTCTTATCTCCATTTTCTTTATCTGTCAAATGGCAATAATAACAACACATGTGTACTTCATAATTTGATACAATGATTAAATTTTTTAATCAATGTAAAGTGTTCAGATGAGTGTTTGGAACATAATAAATTCTCCATTAAAGATTAGCTATTGTTATTATCAATTAATCTGCTATTTAATCTGTCCATTTACTTTTAAATTTAAAAGATTACATTTTTATTTTTTAAAATTTCTATGACTTAAAAAATCATATTTATTATTTTTGATATTCTTTTTTTCTTCTCATGACTGTGATTCTACTTTTTTCAGCCATATTAAACACATTTATTTTATTGTGCCCAGAAATTCTAATTGAATGAAGCTACATCATGAAACTATCAGCAATGTTAAAAAAAAATTTTATCTTCAAAAGTATGGTTTTGTGTTATTACAAAGTTGATAAAATGATTGTTTTCAGTCATTGTAACTAGCCCACTGTGTTTTAGGGTTCTGGTACCCAGACACCAATTTCTTTATGTCTGTATTTACCCTATTTAGGGAGTATTTTTAAGGTATTTATTTTACTGTATTGAAATTTTTATGGGTCTGATTTCAATCTTTGTTTTTTCTATACATTTTCATTTATAATGTTGTTTCCTTGTGCATTTTTTTTATTCTTATGAACTTATTTTTTCCCAATTCTTTTTTTTAAATTTCAGAATATTATGAGGGTACAAATGTTTTGGTTACATTTATGGATTGCTTTGGTACTGCTTGCGTCAAAGTTACATGTGTGTCCATCACCCAGATAGTGTACATTGTACCTGTTAGGTATGATTTCACCCATCCCCTCTGGACCATCTGCATGATTTCAGTTGAGTTTTACTTCTATCTGGGCACATGAGTGCTGATTGGTTAATTCCAATTTAATAATAAGTACATGTGGTGTTTGTTTTCCAGTTTTTGCAACATTTCATTTAGGAGAATGGTCTCCAGTTCCATCTAGATTGCTGCAAAAAGTGTTAATTCATTTTTTATGATGAAATAGTACTCCATAATATACATATACAAAATTTTTTTAATCTGCTCATGAAGTGATGGCACTTGGGTTGATTCCATGTCTTTGTGATTGTGAATTGTGCTGCAATAAACATTCTATTGCAAGTGTCTTTTTGATAAAATGACTTTTTTTCCTTTGGGTAAATATCCAATAGTAGGATTACTGGATCAAATGGTAGGTCTAATTTAGTTCTTTGAGGAATCTCCATACTATTTTCCATAGAGGTTGCATTAGTTTGGAGTACCACCAAGAATGTATAAGTGTTTCTTCGTCTCCGCATCTACACCAGCATCTATTGTTTTGGGACTGTTTGATAAAAGCCATTCTTGCTGTGGTTAGGAGATATCTTATTATAGTTTTGATTTGCATTTCTCTGATGATTAGTGATGTTCAGAATTTTTTCATATGTTTAGTGGCCATTAGTTTATCTTCTTTTGAAAAACTTCTGTACATGTATTTTGACCACTTTTTAATGGGGTTGTTTGATTTTTTTCTTGCTGATTTGCTTGAGTTCTTATAGATGCTGGCTATTAGCCTTTTATCAGATGTATAGCATGCAAATATTTTCTCCCTTCTGTAGGTTGTCTATTTGCTCTGTTGATTGTTTCCTTGGCTGTGCAGAAGTGTTTTAATTTAATCAAGCCCCATTTATTTATTTTTGTTGTTGTTGTGATTGCCCTTGGGATCTTCTTCCTAAATTCTTTGCTTAAGCCGATATCTGGAAGGGTTTTTCCAACCTTTTCTTTTAGAATTCTTGTGGTTTAATGTATTAGATTTAAGTCTGTTGTCCATCTTGAATTAATTTTTGTGAGCGGTAAGAGATATAGATCCTGTTTCAATCTTCTACATGTGGCTATTCAATTTTCCTACATCATTTATTGAATAGGGATTCTTTTTTCCCAGGTTATATTGCTGTCTACCCAGTCAAAATCAGATGGCAATATGTGGATGGTTTTATATCTGGGTTGTCTGTTCTGTTCTATTGGTCTATGGCTCTATTTTTGTGCCAGTACTATGCTGTTTTGGTTATTATAACTTGTAGCATAGTTTAAAGTCTGGCAAAGTGATGTCTCCAGATTTGTTACTTTTGCTTAAGGTTACTTTGGTTACTCGGCTCTCTCTGGTTCCAAAGAAAATGTAGAATTATGTTTTCTAGATCTGCAAAAAATGACATTGGTATTTTGATGGGGATTGCATTGAATCTGTAAATCACTTTGAGTAGTATAGACATTTTAACAATGTTGATTCTGCCGAGCCATGAGCATGATATGCTTTTCCATCTGTTTGCATCATTGTAATTTCCTTCCTCAGTGATTCGTAGTTCTCTTTGTAGAGAGTTTTCACCTCCTTGGTTAAAGATAGTCCTTGTTTTTTTTCGTTTGTTTGTTTGTTTGTTGTAGGTATTGTGAAAGGTATTGAGTCTTTGATTTGATTCTCAGCTTGACTGGTGTTGTTGTATAGGAATTCTACTGATTTGTCTACATTGACTTTGTAACCTGAGACTTTGCTGAATTTATTTATCAATTCAAGGAGTGTCTTGGTGGAATCTTTGGGGTTTTCTGTATATAAGATCGTATCATCAGCAAAGAGCGATAGTTTGACCTCCTCTTTCCCCATTTGGATACTCTTAATTTCCTTCTCTTGTCTGATTGCTCTGGCTAGGACTTACAGCTCTATGTTGAATAGAAGTGATGACAGTGGGCATCCTTGTCTTGTTCCAGTTCTGAGTGGAAATGCTTTCTACTTTTCCCCATTCAGTATGATGCTGGCTTTTGGTTTATTGCCTATCAACACCCCACTGACTGAACTGGACAGATCATACAAACAGAAAATAAATAAACATTGCACTTAAATGAGACTCTAGAGCAAATGAGCCTAACAGACATTTACGGAACATTCTACCCACAAACTACTGAATATACATTCTTCTTATCAGCACGCAGAGCATTCACTAAGATTGATCACATTTTAGGCCACAAAACATGTGTCAATAAATTCAAAAAAATAGAAATCATAACATAGTGGAATAAAATTAAAAATCAACTCCAACAGAAACTCTCAGTTCTACACGAAGTCATGAAAATTAAACTACCTACTGCTGAATCATTATTGGGTCAAGAAGGAAATTATGGTGGAAATCAAAAGAGTCCTTGAGCTAAATGACAAAGGGACACAGTTATCAAAATCTGTGGGTTTCAGCAAAAGTAGTCCTAAGGGGGAAATTTATAGTCTTAAATGCCTACATCAAAAAGACAGAAAGATCACAAATCATCAATCTAATGAATTGTCTCAGGGAACTAGAATAGGAAGAGCAAACCAAACCCAAATGCAGCAGAAGAAAAGAAATAACTAATATCAGAGCACAACTAAATGCAATAGAAAACAAAAAAATAATACAGAAGATTAGTGAAACAAAAAGTTGATTATTTGAAAAGATAAATAAAATTGATAGACCTGCTGCTAGATTAACCAGAAATAGTAAAGAAAGGACCCAAATAAGCTAAATAAGAAATGAAAAAGGAGATATTACAACTGATGCCACAAAAATAGAAAATATCATCTGTGGATACTATAACATGAGAAAGAAAGATTCTCATATGCCAGGAGACTAAAGAGACAAGATGATTGAATTTAAATTTTGGGTTCCTTTCACTATGAAAGACATTGTTGAGACAATTGGCAAAGTCTTAGTAAGATCTGTAGGTTAGATAATAGCATTGTTTCAGAGTTAATTTCTTGATTTTGATAATTGTCCTGTGTTCATATAAGAGAATTTTGGAAATACAAGCTGAATCACTTAGGGAATAGAAGGTGATATATCAAAAACTTATTTATAGACGGGCATGAGAGAACATTTTGGCTGATGTAAATGTTCTATGTCTTGATGGTGATAGTTACAGTGATAACATGAACACACACATTTGTCAAAGTTTATTGAACTTGAATGTATGAATTTTATTGTTTCTAAACATACCTCAATAAATAAATCTGATTTAAAAAATTCTGTGCACATAAACTCGAAAACATTGAAGAGATGGATAAATTCCTGGAAACACACAACCTCCCAAAATTCAATCAGGAAGAAATAGAACTCCTGAACAGACCAACTATGAGCAACAAAATTGAAGCAGCAATAAAAAATATTCCAACAACAATAAAAAGTCCCAGACTAGATGGTTTCACATATGAATTTTATCAGATCTACAAAGAAGGATTGGTACCCATACTGCAGAAATTATTTCATAACATTCAGAGGAAGGAATCCTCCCCAACTCATTCTGTGAAGACAATATCACCTTGCTACCAAAGACAAAAAAGGACACAACAACAAAAAAACTATAAACCAATATCCCTTATCAAAATAGATACAAAAATCCTCAATAAAATTCTCACAAACTGAATTTAGCCACACATCAGAAAAATAATCCACCACAACTAAACGGGCTTCATCTCAGGTATGCAAGGATGGTTCAACATACGTAAACCTATAAGCATGATTCACCACATAAACAGCAGCAAAAACAAAGATCATGTGATCATCTCAATAGATGCAGAAAAAGCATTCAACAAAATTCAGCACCTTTTAATGATAAAAACTCTTAACAAAATAGGCACAGATGGAACATATCTCAAAATTATAAGAGCTTATTTTTATTCAGATTTTTTCCTCCCCTGTGGGTCTTGGGACAAGTATACATTCCCTCAGAGAGAATACGCATTTACTTTTGTTGGTATCTAAATGTGCTACTTTATTATAATTCTAAAGTAAGCTTTGGCTTAGGTATATTTCAGATCCCAAATCAGATGAATATCAGCTTATATTTATGAATTTTATGATATGTATTTTATTTTTCTGTGGTGTACTGAAAATCAGCCCCCAAAAGACATTTACATTCTAATCCCTGAAACCTGTAAATGTTCTCTTATTGAGGAGAAGGCATTTGCAAGTGTGATTAAGTTAATGATTTTGAGATGGAGAGATTTTTTGTGGATTATGGGGCTGGCCCTAAATGAATTACATGTATCCTTATAAAATGGAGGTAGAGGGAGGTTTAAACAAAGACAGTAGAGGAGAAGGCAATGTGACCATAGAGGTAGAGATTGGAGTGGTGCCACAACAAGCCAAGGAATACCAGAAGCCACCAGAAGCTGAAAGAGACAAACAATGGATTCTCCCCTAAAGCCTTGAAGGGAACATAGTCTTGCTGACCCCTCAATTTTGGCTCAGACTTCTGGTATCCATGTGTATGAGATAATAAATTCTGTTCTTTAAACTAACTAATTTGTTGTAATTTTTACAACTACTACAAAAAACTAAGATACCCCACATTCAAAGCCAAAGCTAAGAGAAATTTCTGTGGCATTTTTCTTGGTGGAATAATAACAAATAATAAATATTTGTTGATTAAATTCACATTCATCGCTCTGTAAAACTTAGTCCATGCAATTAAGGGAGGGTCACATAGCTCTTGAACTTTCATTTGGAGTTTCTTTCCATGGGCCATTCCAGTGACTTGGCTGACTTATCTCACAGTTGGTCCTTAGTTATCCAGAAGAATTACAGATTTCTAAATGTATGTCTCCCAAATGACATTTTGGTAATGCGAGCATCCTAATGTTGACCTTTATATAGACAACAACACCATATTGCATAAATAACTAGGTTTTAAAAACTGGTTGAAAATTTTATATTATTTATATTCCTAGACTTTGCTTTTATCCTGTAAAAGCTTAGCTCTAAGCAACATCCAATTATTTGACTACAGAAAAGTTTCAACAAGTATGCCAGTAGTGGGCTCTGCTGCTTTTGATTTCAAAAGGATCTTCTCAAAACCATTGAAAAGTAAAAGTTTGTTTCTACTTCATACATTAGTCTTCTAAAGCCCTTTGATCTCTTTAAAGGTGTTCATGGTCTAAATAACCACCACATTCTTATAGAAATAAGTAAAATATGGATTTAAAATAATTGACACCTAAGGGAAAACTTATTAAATGTAATAATCTTTATCCACCATATAAAAGTTTTTTAGATCAAACATTCAAGGTGAATAAATCCTTTTTTTCCTCTTTAAAATTCATTATTTAAATATGAGTAAGAATATCTATTCACTATTAAATAGGAAAGTATCATAAAATACAAAGATAACTTAAGGGTAGACAGTCTATTAAACTTAGCCACATTTAAAATATACTCCCTGAAACTCAATTCAATGTAGAGGGAAAAAAGAAAAAAAAAAAAAAAAAAACAGATGGTGCATACAAAGCAGCAACATATGATGACAAATTTAACTAAAAAGCATTTGCATCTTTTAACATATCACCATTTTTCATTTAAGTGTAGATAGAAGAGTGAATTCTTTGAGAACTAGTAATTCTTATTTTGAGTTTAGGGATTCCTATGAGCGTTTATTTTATAGGGAATTTCTCACTACTTAAAAATATTCATTTTCTCACAATTGCATTTACTTTCATCATACTTTCATATCTTATACCTTAAGTTCAAGAAGGAAGCTGATCTTGAATATAAGGCATTTTACTCCTGGGATCTCATTTCAGTTACTAAAAGCCATATGGTTAAAGAATTACTGTGTTTCATGGTTTAGAAATGTAATAGATTATACTTCGGAGTGACACCTAAGGGAAGCAAGCATAGGTTCTTTTGAGGAGTTGGAATTAAAATAGCAAACATATAATAATGAAACTGAGACAGCAGACCCATGAACAAAATGAGGGGAACCTATTTCTTTGGCTCTTGAAAGGATTAGCAGTACACACTTGGATTTATCATTGTGACTGCTGAGTGTGGGGAAGATTTTCTTCCTTATAAACATGGAATTATTTTGTATTTCTCTTGTTGAGCTTAAGTAAAATTGTTTTATTTTCCAGTTTATACTGCATGTGGTCTATGATTGTTAATGGTCAATAAAAAGATGGGAAAGATATTATTTCATGGGCTTGGCATTCTTCCAAAATGTGGCCATGAATTTTATATGTTCTATTATAAATATCTATACTTTGCATGACACACTACATTGATTCCATGTGTATTCCTTTACTGAAGTGTGGCATCATTGTACATCCAGCTAAACCACTGAAACACATTTTTTCCAGAAATCTGATCTCTAAGAGTCTGCATTTTAATAATTATAGCTCTCTGAGTGACACTGAATGAAGATATGACTGAGTTGACTTATGATGAAGAGAATTATTTTAGCTAACAGTGCTTAAAAGGGAAGAAAAATACAAGTCAGGCTTTAAGGCTAAACTTCTTTGACCAATTTGGTTGTAGACAATTTTTAAATAAAAGACAATATTTTCTAGTATATTTTCTTGACTGAGAATACAGGTTTTAATATTTACACTGATCACATGAAAGAATAAAGGACACTTGAACAAAACTTAAAAAAGTGGGAGGAAATAATTGTTTTTTGGTGGGGGATGAGATTGAGGTGAAATGATGCGGTGATGCTCTTCAAGAATATAGAGCATCATTGCGAGTAATTGCCTAGCTGTTTATTTCAAAAGGAAGAATTTCCTGGAATAAATTTTTTTAAAGTTAGGAGATTTAAATAAATTCCTGAAAGTTAAACTGGAGAAAAAATTTCCAAAAACTAAATTTCTAAAAGCTTATTCTCAAAAATTTAGCAGACAGCATGAGGAAGAACCTGACTTTTTGACATCCATATGTAACTTATTGTCCTGAGACTTCTTTACTATTGTCTGCAAAATGAAATGATGTGGCTTTATTGCAAATGGCTCCCTGCCCTTTGTCTGAAAACTTGTGTATCTTTGAAAATCAGACATTTAAAATAAAGATTATTTGCTGTAACATAAACCATGTTTTGATCACTGGAATTTGCAACAGTTGTTTCAGGGTATCATGGGAATTATTTTGTTGTTGTTTCCATATTTTATCCTTAAATTATACACATTTCCTGACCCTTTGCCAAGCCTCTGGTAGTGAAACATTATTTAGGAGATCAAACACAGATCATATGAAAGAAGCATCTGTTGTAGTTACTGTTTTTCAGAAGTTCAGGTTGCCCACAAGGTCCACGAGACAATATTATCCAATTCTCATTTCTGTACAGCTGGGGGGATCTTGGTGGCAGCAAAGGCTAAAAGACCTTAAATTTAATGTTTGAGATGTGTGTGTTATTTGTACTGAAAAAAAGTTATTTGTACGGAAAATTTCTTGGAAGAAAAAAAATTCCATGGTGACTGTTTTAGTTTTTTTTCTGCTCTGCAAAGCCAACTTAGTGCCACAAAATTCATCGTTGAGAGTAGATAAAGAAAAGCCAGAGAAAGGAAGGGATGGGAAGCAGCTGTTGCTTTAATTGTTTCTTGATTTCCTAGTCCCATCCCACCTATTGCTTTAATCCCCAACATTTTCCCCACCCAAACCTCAACGCAGAACTCATTTTCAGGGAAGGAGATGGTTCTTTCCAGGCCTGCATTCCTCTCCACTCTGATTTCTTCTACCCCCTACCTCCCAGTCAGCTGTTGAGCATGCAATTCTCTTTTAAAATAGATCAAAAAGAGAAAGGTAATTTATATTTTAATGACAAGGCTTTGTTATGTGTTGGGTACAGAGGGTTTATAGCCCTGGGAGGTAATTACTCTGGTTGAAAGGTGCTTCATCTGTTCAGATCCCATCTTCCAACAGGGTGATGTTCTCAGTGAAACTGGTGATGGCAAAACCACCTGAAGAAATCACACAGGAAGTTTCACTGAAGGAACATTTCCCTTGTTCTTCCATTACTAAATTCAAAATTACTTACGAATGTTATTACTTTCATTAAAACAATCCAACTGAAACCCTTAAATTGCATAAAATTTATTGTATGGGAGACCATAAAGGATTGTCAAAAAAAGCCCTCTACTTGGTGCTGGAAGAGTCGGGGGTGATTCAGAGAACTATAGCTCTGCAACTCTCTAGTCCTGTGCCCCTGGACATATCCTGTAAGTTTCGTTCTAGCTCGTACCACATACAATCCTATAGAGTATGGGAAAAATCAGATTTCTTTCCTCCCACAATTGGCATGGTCTTTACATTGAATTTATTTTATTAGAAAGATGAAGGAATCAAAGAGAAAAGTATTAAAGAGGATTTTCTTACCTTTACTTTAGAAGATGCTTGATTCAATGTTATTTTAAGATTAAAGAATAATTGAGTTGATTAATTCTCTCACACAGAACTATCATCACCATCATCATACCACCAATGACAACCATTTTCAAATGCTATACTATATCTTAGGATAGAAAAATATTGTACTATCCTAAGGGTCAGTATGATATTAATATTATGAAACATATAATATGAAACTTTTAAAACTTTTATTTTCAAATAATTTTAGGTTTACAGAAGAATTAAAAAATTAATTTGGAGTTTTTATATATAAAATACTGACTCTCATTATGTATAATATACTTATTTCTTCAACCCTAGTAAATACAAAAATTAGTTTCAGAATTACCCATATCCCTGCAAAAAACACATCTGCTAAATTAAACTACTTTTGTACAGTTCTTTTTGTCTTTAATTTATAGTATCCAATCAAAGTGTTGATTCCCAAGTAAGTTAGGTTAATTAGATATTTTATAAATTTGTAATACAGTTAGGTTCATTTGTTACAGTTTGTGTTATTACATCTTTTTTCTCCTCTTATTCTGGCTGAGTATTTTCTAAACTTTATAAACTGTATTAACAGTCTGCCTAGCCTGAGGTCAGAAAGATTTTCTCCTATATTTATTCCAGTTTTATTATTTTGCATTTTATATTTTGGTCTGTGATCCATTATGAGTTGATAAAATGTGGGTCAAGATTCATTTGTACACTAGACACATAGATGTATAGTTTGCCTAGCACCAATGTTGAAAAGACTATACTTTCTTCACTGAATCTCCTTTGCATCTTTGTCAAAAATCAGTTGTTGTAACGCTCTGGATATACTTTTTGACTTTATATTCTGTTCTACTGATTCATGTGACTATTGCTTCCCTGTCACCACACTATTTTGAATACTAGAGCTTTAAATTGTCATGAAATTGGCCAGTACGACTTCTGATTTTTGTTATTCATTTTAAAAATGATATGGACTCTTCAAGTTCCTTTGCTTTTTTATATAAATTTTGAAAACTATTTATAAATATCTACCAAAAAAATGTTCCCAGGGAATTTGATTTGGATTGAGTTGGCTATATAGATCAATTTATCAGTGTATTACAGTTTTCAGCATTCATATCCTGCACATATTTTGGTGCCTTTATAACTAAATATATAATTTTTATGCTCTTATAAATGGCATTGTATTTAAAAAATTTTTTAGAGTAAGAGTACAATTTTTTTATCATTATTATTATTAGCATTATTTATTTAAGTAGATTTAGGGGTTACAAGTGGTTTTTTTGTTACATGGATGAATTGCACAGTGGAGGAGTCAAGGTTTTTAATATAACTGCTTCCTGAATAGTGTACATTGTACCCAATACACATTTTTCATTCCACACACCCTGCCACTCCCCCCTATCTGAGATTACGGTGTCTGTTAAGTCATTCTGTATGACCATGCATACCCACTGCTCAGCTTCCACTTATAAGTAGGAACATGCGGTATTTGGTTATTTGTTCCTTGGTTACTTCCTGGATGGCTTCCAGTTCTATGCAAGTTGCTGCAAAAGACCTTATTTCATTCTTTTTGATGGCTGAGTAGTATGCCATGGTATACACATACACACCACCACATTTTCTTAATATACTCATCAGTTGGTGGGCTGTTATGTTGATTCCATATCTTTGCAATTGTAAGTTGTACTGAGATAAACATATGGGTGCAGATGTCTTTTTTATAAAATGAGTTCTTTTTCTTTGGGAGGATTCCCAGAAGTGGAATTACTAGAGTGAGTAGTAGATCAACTATAAGTTCTTTGAGAAATCTCCATACTGTTTTCCACAGAGATTGTGCTTGTTTACATTCTCACCGACGGTATATAAGAGTCCCTTCTCACCAAATCCATGCTAACATGTTGTTTTTTCAGTTTTTAGTAATGGTCATTCTGACAGGGTTGAGGCGGTATCTCATTGTGGTTTTATTTTGCATTTCTCTGATGATTAGTGATGTTGAGCATATTTTCATATATTTCTTGGCCATTTTATATCTTCTTTTGAAAAATGTCTATTCATGTCTTTTGCCTATGTTTTAATGAGGTTACTTTTTTTTTTCTTGCTGATTTGTTTGAGTTCTTTGTAGATTCTGAAAATTAGTCCTTTGTCAGACATACGATCTCAAATATTTTCTCTCATTCTTAGGTTGTCTATTTACTCTGTCGATTATCTCTTTTTCTGCACAGAAACATTTTAGTTTAAGTAAGTCACATTTGTTTATTTTTGTTGTTGTTATGTTTGCTTTGGGATCTTAGTCATAAATTCTTCGCCTAGGCCAATGTTCAGAAGAGTTCTTCCAAAGTTTTCTTCTAGAATTTTTATGGTTTCAAGTCTTACATTTAAGTCTTTAATCCATCTTGAGTGGAATTTTGTATATGGTGAGAGATAGGGATCCAGTTTCATTCTTCCGATGTGGCTCTTCAATTTTCCCAGCACTATTTGTTGAATAGGGTGTCCTTTCTCCAGTGAATGTTTTTGTCTGCTTTGTTGAAAACAAGTTGGTTGTAGCTATGTGGGTTTACTGCTGGGTTCTCTATTCTGTTCCATTGTTCTAAGTGTCTACCTTTATGCCAGTGGTAGGTAAGCTATTTTGGATACCATAGCTTTGTATAATAGTATAATTTGAAGCTAGGTAGTATAATGACTCCAGATTTGTTCCTTTTAATTAGGCATGCTTTGGCCATTTGGGCTATTTTTTCACTCCATATGAAATTTAGGATTGTTTTTCTAGACCCATGAAAAATGATGTTGGTATTTTGAATGAGAATTGCATTGATCTGTAAATCACTTTGGGCTGTATGGATATTTTAACAATGTTGAATCTTCCAGTCAATGAGCATGGGATGTTTTTCCATTTGTTTCTGTCATCTAAGATTTCTTTCATCAATGTTTTGCAGTTCTCCTTATGGAGATCCTTCACTTACTTGGGTATGTGTATTCCTAGGTGTTTCATATTCTTTGCAGCTATTATAAATGGTATTGAGTTCATGATTGGAATCTAAGCTTTACTGTTATTAGTGTATAGAAATACTACTAATTTGGGTATATTAATTTTCTGATCTGAAATTTTACTGAATTTATTTCACCTCTCACAAAAATCAACTCACGGTGTATAACACACTTAAATATAAAGCATGAAACTGTAAGAATTCTAGAAGAAAATGTTGGAAAAATTCTTATAGACATCGGCCTAGGGAAAGAATTTATGAAGAAGACCCCAAAGGCAATCACAGCAACAACAAAAATGAATAAATGGGACCTGATCAAAGTAAAAAGCTTCTGTACAGCCAAGGAAACTATCATGAGAGCAAACAGACGACCTACAGAATGGGAGAAAATATTCACATGCTACACATCTGATAAAGGGCTAATAACTAGAATATATGTAGAACTCAGGAAAATCAGCAAGAAAAAATCAAAACAACCCCATCAAACAGTGGGCAACGGACATGAACAGAAACTTTTCAAAAGAAGCCAGACTGATGGCCAACAAACATATGAAAAATGCTCAACATCTCTAATCATCAGGGAAATGCAGATCAAAACCACAATGAGATATCACTTAACTCCAGCAAGAATGGCTTTTATCAAAAAGTCCCAAAACAATAAATGTTGGTGTGGATGCGGAGAGATAGGAGCACTTATACGCTTCTGGTGGGACTGCAAACTAGAACAACCTTTCTGGGAAGTAATGTGGAGATGCCTCAAAGAGCTAAAAGTAAAACTACCATTTGATCCAGCAATCCCATTACTGGGTACCTACCCAAAGGAAAAAGAAGACATTCTACAAAAAGACATCTGCACTCGAATGTTTATAGCAGCACAATTCACAATTGCAAAGTTGTGGAATCAGCCTAAGTGCCCATCAATACATGAGTGGATTAATAAAATGTGGTATATGTATACCATGAAGTTCTACTCAGCCACAAAAACCAATGATGATCTAGCACCTCTTGTATTACCCTGGATAGAGCTGGAAACCATTCTACTAAGTGACGTATCACAAGAATGGAAAAACAAGCACCACATGTACTCACCATCAAATTGGTTTTAACTGATCAACACATAAATGCCCATATAGTAATAACATTTATCGGGTGTTGGGCAGATGAGAGGGGGGAGGAGAGGATGGGTATATACACACCTAATGGGTGCGGTGTGCACCATCTGGGGGATGGACAGGCTTGAAGCTCTGACTTGGGTGGGGCAAAAAAATAAACAAAAGGTTTAATCTAAAAAAATTATGAAGCATTGAAAATATTAATAATATGAACACAAAGATATGCTATTAATTATCATCCCAATCCCCTTTAAAACTAGAGAAATCCAGATTGAGTGGGAAAAAAATGACATCAAAACAATCTTGGTGCATGCAGTGCTTTAAGAGCATCTAGTGTTTTCCTTCGAAAACCTAGAATGGTTTATCTTTCAGCTCTTGAGGCTGTTGGAGTGTGTGTGTTAATGTATCTTACTCTCCTCAGCTTACAACAATTGCAGTTATTTGCCCTCTTTCCACCAAAGCAGTTGCTCAAGTGTTTGTTGTCAGCCTTCCTTCAGTGGGCACGTTCTTATAGATGGCCAGCCAGTCAGCTGTGGAGATTATCACAAGGCTCTTACTTATGACTGTGTGTAATCAAGAACAATCAGGGATTACTCCCAACAGGGTCAGGATGACTGACACAAACTTTTTTCTCATCTCAACAGTGTCTGATCTCCTGGGGTGAAGTTTGCAAAGGGTTGTGCACTTTTATGCAGCAAGGTTATACTATATGACTCATATCTGTACCTTCTCTTCACCACTCATTCTGTATTTGCCAAATCCTCTGTAATTATCTCCACTTACTCTGCCATTCTAGCCTCTGTCCTGTGCTTATGTGGTAGACTATGTCACGTTAATGCATATTTCTCTGGTGTGGAGTCTCTGATTCTTCCCAACACTTCAAATGTTTTCATTGACTACAGCACAGATGGAATACTCTATTCTATTCTCCTTCTCTTAAGGGGAATATCTCCCTGGGTATTCTACGTACAGGAAGAAATCCCACTGATGATTTTGATAGATCTATATGCACTCTCCCTAATAATCTAGATAGATCACCCTTCTCTCCTTACGCTGATACCACCTCTTGCCTAATGGGGATGGATTATGAAAGAATTTGCCTAAGCCATCTTAGAGGAAATATGACTGTGAAATTAATTTCTTCTGGAAGAAATTAATATTCTCTATACTCTTGTATGTGGTATCTAACAAAACTTCCAAGATACAAACTTACCTATATCCAGATAATTGTAATAATGTTTGTGCCTCCTTTTCATAGGTGAGGTGCCTCATCTAAGACTAGCTTATTTTTTTTTTTTTTGGCTTTAATTGAATAATTTCATTCTGTTTCCGTGAATCACCATGATTTTAACTGTTGGTGGTAGTGCTTAGAGTTCGTTGCAAATGGTTCACTCCCATCTATAGTTTTTCAGAGCCTTTTTGTCATTCCAGGAATTAGAAGGTCATTGCTGCAGTGGTGGACCTTCTTGTCAGGTGTTAAGTTTACTTCCACTAATCATAGTGAATGGCTTTGTGAAAATTAAAATAGATATATACTTTTTTGGCAGTATTAAAAGGGTGTGCTATACAACCATCCCAGTGAATGTAAACACCCTGGTATTTACAACTCAGGAGGAGAAACAGCATTTATGAAGTCACTGATAACAAACATTCACCTGGAATCTAGAAAACATGCTATTAATAATTTCATGGTCATATAAGGAACTACTACTATAGTGGACACCATTACTTTATTTAATTTGCAATGAACCACTTCAGTGCCCTATCCTGCTATCTTATATAAAAATAATATATTAAATGGGAAATTGGAATTTACCAAAGTCCTTCATTTTCATGACATTGGTGGGAGCTGTGATTTGTTCCACTCTGTTAGGAAGTATTGATGAGATTTAATCACCAATAATCGTGGGGGCAAAAGTGGCATTACCAGGGACCCATGCTGCCAACATGGGATGGGCATGTGTACTCATCTTGTAAACTGGCACTATCCTTTAATTTCCTAGATACAACTGTCCATCATATATTATGGTTGGAACACTACTAATATTAACAACTGGCCCTGCTTTGTATCTTGATTTTAAGGTGAACTCAGGAAAAATTGCAGTCAAAAATCATTCTTTTAAGTAAGAAACTAATTTCAGAGAGTTCAGAGTCAACTACAATGACAGTCACCTTGCTTTCCTTCCCCAAAATGCCATGGAATCTTTCTTCCAAACCTTTATCCACTTTCATAATATTCTGGTATGCTATCCTCTGACGGCACTGGGACACTGTCCCAGTCTTAGTGGTATTTGTTCCAGTTATTCCTTGACATATCCCCTTTAATTCTTGTGCTTAGCTAAGGTATTACAAGTTAGTTTGTGTATATATTTGTGGCTTTCTTTCTGTTGTCTCTCTCTCTTTTGAAATTCCTTCAGTATTTTTCTACCCTTTTTCATTAGATTGTAAGTGCTTTTGTAAGCCCCCACAGTTCTATGTATAGTCAATTCTTGATTATCTGAGCTAATGGAGGGGAGCATTAGCATGGATGATATCAGAGGACAAATAAATTTCCCAGGGGTTTGCATCAATTCCATGAAAGCATCTGAGTCCCAGAGGCAGGCAACTAAAATCTAAGAGAAGCAGAGAGCAGGAAGCATTTTGAATGAAAGAATGAGATGTCACATTCTCACAGGGCTGTGAACTACTGCTGCAGCTGCTAGTAAAATTTCACTCTACCCTGGCCAGGCTGTTGAGGGATTCTCAAGAGAGAGACTCCAGGGATCTCTGGGCATGAATCCTCCTTCTCTGCCCCTCTCCCTTTTGGCATCAGTGCTTGGCTTAGCACAGTATCAGGCCAGGACAATGGAAATGCAATACATGGAAAAAGAGGAGTAACAGGCAACTCTTGGCAGAACAGTCAACACAATAGATGCTTTCAGAAGCAGGAGAAGGGAAACACTGCTAGTGATAGCATTGCCTTAAGGGAAGAGCATGTTAACTGGATAAACGTTTTCTTTTTTTCAACTTCAGCTTCCAGCTCATACCTTAAACATAGCAGGTGCTTTATCAGTGTTGAAGAAGGTGAACAAAGAAGCAGGCAAAAAGGGAAAAAAGTGTTTCATAAGTGATAGACACTACTTGAGTAGTCTGGAAGCTACTATTCACAAAATCCATTCTCTGGATTGTAGACCACGGATATTTTAACAATAATTATAGGAAGGTTTTCTGGATATCTGGTTATAAATGCTTCTAGTTTTTTATTGTTGAAAAACAAACCTATGCTATGTTTGGTTGTGTGGCAGGAAGACCAAGAAAATTAACATTTTTTGAGCACCCACTATATTCTAGGTAATCCAGGTAAGCACTTTACCTATGTCATCCTATTACTTAAAACAACCCTATGAAATAATTATTATTATGCCCATTTGACATAGGAGGCAACAAAGGGGTCACAGTTATTAACTATCTTTCCCAAAGTTATCCAGCTAGTAAATATCAAACTGGACTTCAAATTAGTTTCTTTCTCTTGAAATATTCTACTCTTCATTCTACATTATGCTGCTTCTCAATAATATTTAATAATAGTAGCTACAATTTACTGAATGCTTGCTGTGTAAAGACATATTTACATAATTTCTAATCTTCCCATTAACCTAGACAGGTAGATATTGACATCTCCATTTCATAGATGAAGATAGAGATGGGGAAGCTAAGAATGATAGCTGAGGTCACTGGTAAGAGTTATGATTTAAACCAAGAATGTTTTTGACCTATGCCCTGTATCTTTCCACTATCATCTGTTGTCTTCTAAATGCTATATTCTTTTACTTCGGGGACATATTCTTTCCTGTCATTCACTCAAAATTTTGTTATTCTTGAGTAACAGGGTATTTCAATTGCAGAAAAGCAATGTGTCTACACACACACAAACATGCACATGCCTAGATATACATCACAACATATCACGTTCCTATTATAGTGAGGAGTCCAGTTTCAGATAATGCTTATAGAACGCATTTCTAAGAAAAGTATAAGATATCACTGGCATTAAATCGTTACTTTGTACGAGGTAGTGCTAAATAGAAACCTGTTTTAGAAATTTACTTGTAGTTCTTTCTTCAATGTGAAAATCAGGCCCAGCCTTAAGGTGAAACAACGTAAGCCTCACTATTAATGTCTGCAAATGGAATGAGGCACTTTTGATCCGTTAATCTTTCAAATTGAAGAAGAGTGGGAGAAACTTATGTTATGACATACTAAAAGCCTATTTTGTATTAATATTTACTCCAGGACATCACTGCATGTCCTTCTCACTGGTATCTACACCATTGGAGAAAAGGCATAGATAGGGCTTTCCTCATGGGGAAGCAGGGGAGAATTTTTCATCCCACCTGGCAACGAGCCCTGTCCAGTGTCTCCCTGGGCATGGAAGGAAGGTGGCTGCTTCTTTCAGGAAGAGGGTGGCCAAGATCCAGGGTTACATGGAGGTTCTGGGAATCATATGCTTCTCCTTGCCCAGGGAGTGCAGTTACTTCTGACATTTCACCTGTGTCCTCCAGTTTCTCTTCCTCCCAACTTTCTTGGTGCAGTAATGTTTTGAGTACGACCTACTAGTGTTTCTAGTGGTTGGAGAGGGGGTTGGATGTATGTATTCTAACAGCAGGAGGAGAGAGAGAACCTTCAGGGAACCCCTTCCTTCCCTTCCTAGGTACTCTTGGATAGCCAACTGAGGGGCATGAGAAAGGGTATGAGAATCCTCCTTCTTTCAGGATCTAGGTTGTGACTCACAGAGCTGGCCAAGGTATCATGTCTCCATTACTCTTTAGGGAATGGGATGCGGCCCAGGTGAGGAATATCCTGTGAAGCCCATGTTACCCATAAGAGACACCCAGGAAAAACTCCAGCAGAAACCTGGATTCTGCATGATGGGTCACTCCATAGCAATCCTTCATAGACCTGTCCTTCTGTAAAAGAAAGGAAAAAAAGACAAAGACTAGACTTCAGGGTAACTATTGCTTAAATCAACTTACTGATTCCATGATTTGATGACTGCTTAACCTTTGCCAACTGTGCAGTGTTGGTACCAAGCTGTTTCAGAAATGTACGGGTCTCATATTTTGGTACTGATCATACCTGCTAGGAGCTCACTAGATTTCCAGGTTTGAATCCTCTTCACTGTCTCTGAATGTAGAGGCTGGTTCTCTGACCTTCTTTCAAGGTCATCAGGTTTTCTTTTTACTTTTATATCCTTTCAAAATTTTCTGCTTTCTTTTTGATTTTACTCCTTTTCAATTTATTTATGTGTGACAGCCTCAATCATCCAGTTATCAATTCAGTAAAATCTGTCTTGCAGAATGTCCATTTTATCATTCAAGCCTGAAATCTGTTCTGCAATCCTTTTATTTCCCTCCTGAATTGCTTTCAAAGCCCTCTAGGGAGCTGGCCTGCAAAAATAGAGAATTCTCACATTGTTTCGATGAAAGGTGCTATATAACCACACAGCAGGATTATTGTTCCCTTTTCTCTTTCATTTTGGTCGCCCTGACTGATCTGCTCTGCATTGCAAGCGTAGTGGCCTTTTTTCATCTTAATTTTATTCCCTGCTGTGGTTACTTTTTTTCAGGGCCATCAGATAGGTGTTAAGTAAAAGACAGGCTCGGGTGTCACAAGGAAAGTCTAGGCACCTCCCTCTCCTTGTTACTGATTTCTAGCACCTTGTCTGACCATTCAACTGAGCCCAGCTGCCACTGCCCTGAACCCTTTCCTGACGAGGTTCAGTTTCCCTTGGAGTTTCTGCTTTGTGTATAGAACTACCCTAACCCAATCAAGGCAAACTGTAAAATTAAATTAATTTAACTCGTTCATCTAGGTGTTTAATGTAATATTTTGACAGATCTGCATAAACTGAACTTCCTAAATTTGGCATAAGGGAATAAAATTGATGGATTCAAATTCATTTCTGTTGGTGAAATGCAGAGATTTGTAATCCATCAGCTGTTCTCCCTAATGCACCATTTAGACAGCTCACGCTGCCTTCAGTTGGCATTAAGTGCAAACATCTCTGCTTAAATAATAGTGGCTGCATAGCAAAAATTAGCAAAAAACAGTTTTAAGTGAAGATTTGACATTAAGCCAATATGTTGAAAAACAAACCGAAGCAAGAATTAAAGGGAGAGATTGAAAATTGCGCCATTTTTAACCCAAAAAGGGGAATTGATGTAGCTTATAGAAAGCATTAACTATTAAAGGCAAAATACTAAAAAAAAGTCACTGAAGAAAGTATTTGTGCTTGTGGGGGGTGACATATATAAATGTGTCCAGATGTTGGCTCTATGGATACAATTCTGTGTTAGGGTGAATGTGTGCATACAGCGTTTTTTTTTTAGAGGGTTTCCTGGTGTAATTAACTGAAATTAACTATAGGCAGAATATTGAAACACAAAGTAATTAATAAGAAATGATAGAGCAGTGGAAGAACTCCAAAATGCTTCTGAGGGGTGTGTGTGTGGGGGGGGGGTCTTAATAATTATAGTGTTTATTTATAAAGAGATATAATTGTTCAGATAAATACACAGTGCCTAATTCATAAAAAGTAAAAATCTACCATGGTGTTAAAGGATATGAAAAGTGACAGAAGCATTTATTCCCTGTCTTTTATAATGTGTATTCTGTTCATGCTGAGTAGGGAAATGAAGCTTCTTGTTTGGAGAATTCTAGGTTGAGGACAATTTCCTCACCCAGAAAAGAATGTCTTTAGGTGAATATGTATGTCTAATGATATTTGAGTTACGCTTGTATGAAAGCATACTGTGAATATTTCTGTGTCATCTATCAGCCTGAACATCCTGGCTATTTTGACCTACAAAATGATTAACAGGAATCAGGTCAGTGATTCACACAAAGAAATACTATTCCGTAAATGTTTACCTTTTATTTTATTTTATTTATTTTATTTTTTTTATTTTTATTTTTTTTTTGAGACAGAGTCTCACTCTTTTTG
The DNA here is from genome assembly GCA_004363605.1 of Indri indri. Classification (NCBI taxonomy): domain Eukaryota; kingdom Metazoa; phylum Chordata; class Mammalia; order Primates; family Indriidae; genus Indri; species Indri indri. The sequence goes on from RJWJ010000253.1 coordinate 209,239, forward strand.
CCAGGGCTAGAGTGAGTGCCGTGGCGTCAGCCTAGCTCACAGCAACCTCAAACTCCCGGGCTCAAGCGATCCTACTGCCTCAGCCTCCCAAGTAGCTGGGACTACAGGCATGCACCACCATGCCCGGCTGATTTTTTCTATATATTTTTAGTTGGCCGATTAATTTCTTTCTATTTTTAGTAGAGGCGGGGTCTCGCTCTTGCTCAGGCTGGTCTCGAACTCCTGAGCTCAAACAATCCGCCCCCCTCGGCCTCCCAGAGTGCTAGGATTACAGGCGTGAGCCACCGCGCCCGGCCTTAATGTTTACCTTTTAATTTGGACTGATTTAAAATGTTAGGAAACAGGTAATAAAAGAAATAACTTAGAATTGCAGAATTTTATGGCTCAATGTCCCTGTCTTTCACTGAATCTAAAGTACTTTAGTATTAGTGCTTTCTTGATCTTTCCAGAAGGTATCAAGGGAAGATTTTTTATTTTGTTTATGTCACTCACAACCACCCTTGACAGGGATGTAAAAAGCATTGATTGTAAGATGCATCTTGATTTCAGAGAGGTTAAAATGTGAAAAAATAGTGCATTTTAGAATTGATAAAATAGAGTATCATAGAGATCAAGTCCAGCTAAGTTATTTTACAAAGAATGAATTTAAGGTTTAGAGTGCCTGAAGGTCAGACAATTGCTTAATAATGAAGCGTGGCACATCCCTTGGCCATCTGCTCAGCTTTTCTCAGAATGCCCTGCACGCTGCCCTCTGGCATTTTATCTCTTATACTATACTCACTCACAAAACTCTCCAGGTACAAATAAGCAGAGAAACAAGTTAAGTGAGTGTATATGTGTGTGTGTGTGTGTGTGTGTGTGTGTGTGTGTGTGTTACTTGTTTATGAATTTTCCAATGTCACCTGTAGGACTGTCATCCTAAGTGAAGGCACTGGGTATTAGTTGATATTAACGATCTTTTCTACTTCTAAATTTTCATGTATTCAATAATCACATTTTTCACGTATTATAATCATTACTCAGTGTTTTTGAGCATCTGCTTTGTGTCAGTAACCATGCTTTATGCTGGGGATGCAGCATGGTTCTATGCTGCAAGAATAATTATTCAAATGATTATGTATTTACAATCATGGTAAGTGCTCTGAAGGAAGGTGAGTGCTATGAAATGTCTAATAGGGAGGATAGACTAATTTAGACACCACCTCCCCAGGTGTTATTTAATCTGACACCTGAAGGAGGAAGCTAGACAGAGAGGACAGTGAGCTTTTTAGGTAAAATGAACTGCAAGTGTAATTACCTGGAAATGGGGAAAATTTGGGTTTGTTAACCTCTGGTGTGAACTTAAAGATTCATGACAGGATTTTTAACCACAAGAATCTTACAATGGAAAGGAAAAGGGTTGAAGAAGGTTGTTTATTTTTTTCAACATCTAGCCAAAATAACTAACTGGAATTCTGAGTAAATATATTATTTTTGTGAGCACAGAAATAAGGATGAGAATTGACTTGAAGTTATTTTGTGTTGTGCTTTTTTCTTGTTTATCAACAGCCTTAATCTTAGTGGTCTTGAATGTTTTACTTTTTATTTAAAAGTGTTAAGAGCAATGAGATTAAAAAAACTAGAGACACAGTAAAACATTCAAGAAAATTGAGATAAAGTTGGAGGAACATGTACTAAAACCTTCAGGGACAATGTGATAAAGTGAAGAAAGTAGTAAGACCTGCCCTCAACTGATAAAGCTGTAGAACTAGTACTTTCAGTTTCGCCGCAGGATCTTCCTTCTGTTTCATCTTGTCCAGTTGGGTGTAGACTGCTTGGGCTGAAATAGTTATGACTAATACTCACGGAGCACTGCCTACGAGTTAGATTTGTGCTGTTCAAAATGATAGCCACTAACTGCGTGTGGCTATTGGGCACTTATCTGATTTGAGATATGCGTAAATATAAAAAAATAAATACTGTATTTCAAAGACAGTTTTTATAAAAATGTGAAATAAACTACATTAATACTTATTAAAATTGGCTACATGTCATAATGATAATAATTTGGCTATGTTAGGTTAAATACGAAGTTATTAAAATTAATTTCACCTACTGTTTTTTACTTTTTTAAATATAGGTGTTAGAAAATTTAAAGTGACTCATGTGCCTTGCATTTTAATTTTTTAAAACAGTGCTGGTCTAGTCACTGGGGATGAGTCAGTGCACAGAACATAATGGCTTTGGTCTCGTGACGTCATTCCTCCAGTGAAGACAGACAGTAATGCCTGAACTAAATAATAGATTCTATTGACAATGTTAAAATATGTTTTCAAGATAGAGGGGCTGTGGTGACATTTTAAAAAGTTGATTCAAGGTACATCTCTCTGAGTGGAGCAGAAACATAGAGTAGGAGAGAACCAACAAGATTTGAGCAAAGAGAATTGCAGGGTAAAAGGAAGGCCCTAAACACAGAGGGCCTTAGCTGGGGGCATGCCTAGTGTAGCTGGAATGCCATGAGCAGCTGGGCTTTCTAATATCTCTGGAGCGTAAAGTTGGGCAACTGAGTGTACTAACCTCTAGTCCACATGATTTCTCTTCTTCTAGTAAGCTAGCCTGGGTTTCGTCTGCTGATAACTGACAAGGTTCTAAGAGAGCCAAACCGTGCAAGGTTGACTGAGGCCTATACAAGGAAACTGGAAATCATACGATGTCACTTTGCTCATTCCAGTGGTCAAAACAAGTCATGAAGACCACCCAGATTCATTGTGGGGAAAAGCTACAAAGTCACTACAAAGAAATGCGGATACATGGAAGGTAATAAGTACTACATTTTTACATTCAATCTACTACACTATTTCATTCAGAGTAAGATTCAAAAAACCTAACTCTGGTTGACAAAGGCCCTTTGTAATCTGGCAACTCCCATTTTTCCAACTTTACCTTTTATCTCTCTCCTCATTGCATTCCAGCTACAATCAGCAAAACTTCTTCCCCAGGTGACCTGTAGATTTTTAAGTAATAATAATTGGCTATTATTTTGAGCCCCTAAGTTTTAGAGTGGTTCCTTAAGCAGAATTTTTGAGTTTTATTAAATGAATAACATGTGCAGAGCAGTAGCAACAGAGGTGATAAAAAGGAATTCCATTTAAATGTGTATTTGCGATTAGAACCAAAGACAATTTCTTATGGAATGGAGATGGGTATGAAAGGAGCAGAGAAGAAAAGAATGACTTTAACATCTTGGCTAAAGCAACTGAAATACTGGTGTTGTCATTTCTAAGACAGAAGAAATTGGGGAGGTAGCTGTTTGGGTAGAGAATGTTTTTCAACAGGTTAGGGGGTACAAGTGTTTTTTGTTATATGAATGAATTGTATAACACTGAAGTTAGGGATTTTAGTGTACAGTCACCAGAATAATGTACATTTTACCCAATTGGCAGATTTTAATCCTTCACTCCCATCCACTTTCCCCATCCATAGTTTCAATGTCCATTACACCACTTTTTGACCAGATATACCCCTCATTTAGTTCCCACTTGTAAGTGAGAACATGTAGTATTTGTTTTTCCATTCCTGAGATATTTCACTTGAGATAATTGTCTCTGGTTCCATCCAAGTTGCTGCTAAAGACATTATTTTATTCCTTTTTATGGCTGAGTAGTACTCCATGCTCTGTATATACATATTATATGTTCTTTATCCACTTATCAGTTGATGGGCACTTAGGTTAATTCCATATCTTTGCAATTCTAAATTGTGCTGTGATAAACATTTGGGTGCATGTGTCTTTTTTTAATTTAATTTTTTTTTATTTTAGCATATTATGGGGGTACGGATGTTTAGGTTACGTATGTTGCCCTTGCCGCCCCCTTCCACCCAAGTCCAATGACCTCTTTTCCTTTGGGTAGATACCCAGTACTGGCATTGCTGGATTGAATGGTAGGTCCACTTTTAGTTTTTTGGAGAATCTCCATACTATTTTCCATAGAGGCTGTACTAGTTTACATTCCCACCAACATAGTGTCAGTATTCCCTTTTCAGAACATCTGTGCCAAAATCTATTGTTTTTTTGACTTTTTAATAATATTCTGACAGGGTTTATTGTGGTTTTAATTTGAGTTTCTCTCATGATTGGTGACGTTGAGCATATTTTCATATGTCAATCAGCCATTTATCTTTCTTTTGAAAAAAGCTTGTTTGTGTCTTTAGCTCACTTTTTGATGGGGTAATTTTTTTTTTTCCTTGCTGATTTGTTTGAGTTCTTCGAAGATGCTGAATAGTAATCCTTTGTCAGATGTATAGTTTGAGAATATTTCTCCCATTCTGTATGTTGTATATTTACTCTGTTGATTATTTCTCTTGGTGAGCTGAAACTTTTTAGTTTAAGTAAGTTTGATTTATTTATTTTTGTTGTTGCTGTATTTGCTGTTGCAGTTTTAGCCATAAATTCTTTGCCTAGGCCAATGTCCAGAAGAGTTTTTCCAATGTTTTCTTCTAGAATTTTTATGATATCAGGCCTTACAATTAAATGTTTAATCCATATTGAGTTAGTTTTTGTATGTGGTGAGAGATAGGGATCTAGTTTCATTCCTCCGTATGTGGCTATCCAATTTTTCCCAACAGCATTTGTTGAATAGGGTGTCCTTTCCCCAGTGTATGTTTTGTCCACTTTGTAGCTAAATGGCTTTACTTCTGGGTTCTCTCTTCTATTTCATTGGTCTATGTCTCTAGCTTTATACCATACCATGCTGTTTTGGTTACTATAATCTTGTAGCACAATTTGAGGTCAGGTAATGTGATTCTTCCAGACTTGTTCTTTTTCCTTATGAATGCTTTGGCCATTTGGGCTCTTTTTTGATTCCATATGAAATTTAGGATTGTTTTTTCTGGATATGTGAAAAATGATGTTGGTATTTTCATGGGAATTGCATTGATCTGTAAATCACTTTGTGCAGTATGGATATTTTAACAATATTGATTCTTCCAATCAATGAACATGGGATGTTTTTCCATTTGTTTCTGTCCTGTAAGATTTCTTTCATCAATGTTTTATAGTTCTCCTTATAGAGATTCTTCACTTACTTAGATATGTGTATTCCTAAGTATTTTATTTTCTTCCAACTATTGTAAATGGTATCGAGCTCATGATTGGAATGTAAGCTTTACTATTATCAGTGTATAAAAATACTATTGATTTATGTACATTAATTTTGTAACATGAGACTTTACCAAATTTATTTATCAATTCTAGGAGTCTTTTAGAGGAATCTTCAGAGTTTTCTAGATGTAAGATTATATAATCTGCAAACAGGGATAATATGATTAACTGTTTTCTAATTTGGATGGCATTTATTTCTTTCTCTTGTCTGACTGCTCTGGCTAGGATTTTTAGTACTATGTTGAATACAAGTGGCAACAATGAGCATCCTTGTTGTGATCCAGTTCTTAGTGGGAATAATCTCAACTTTCCCCACTCAGTATGATGTTGCCTGTGGGTTTGTCATATATGGCTTTCATTATTTTGGGGTATATTCCTTCCATGCCTACTTTGTTGAGGGTTTTTTTTTCATGAATGGGTGCAGGATTTTATCAAATGCTTTTTCTAAATCTATTGAGATGATCATGTGGTTTTTGTTTTTAATTCTGTTTGTGGTGAAACACACTTATTGATTTGTGTATGCTGAACCTTCCTTGTATCCCTGGGATGAAACCCACATGATGGTAGTAAATTGTGTTTTTGATGTGCGGATTTGATTTGCTAGTATTTTGTTGAAGATTGTTTGCTTCTATGTTCATGAGAAATATTGGTCTGTCATTTTCTTTTTTGGTGTCCTGGCTTTGGTATCAAGGTGATACTGGATTTGTAGAATGAGTTAGGTAGGGTTCCCTCCTAACTCACTGTTACGGAACATTTTCAATTCAATAGGTACCAGTTCTTTGCAGATCAAGTAGAATTTGATTGTGACTCCATCTGCCCCTGAGCTTTTTGTTGTTGTTGTTGAGAGGTTTTTATTACTGACTGATTCATTTTTGCTACTTTATATTGGTCCATACAGAATTTCTATTGCTTCTTGATTCCAGACTTGGAGGTTGCATGTTTCCAAAATTTACCCATTTCCTCTAGATTTTCTGATTTGTCTGTAGAGATTTTCATAGTAGTCTCAGATGATATTTTGTATCTCTGTGGTATCAGTTGTAATGTCTCCTTTTCCATTTCTAATTGAACTTTTTTGGATCCTTTCTTTTCTATTCCTGGTTAATTTAGCTAGTGAGCTACCAATTTTTTTTTTTTTTTATCTTTTCAAGGAACCAACTTTTCACTTCATTGATTCTTTTGTTTTTTTGTTTTAATTTCATTCTGTTTTGCTCTGGTCTGTTATTTCTTATCTTCTGCTGGCTTTGGGTTTGGCCTGTTCTTTTTCTACTTGGTTGAGGCGTGACATTAGGTTGTTAATTTGTGATGTTTCTGTCTTTTCAATGTAGGCATTTAGTGCTATGAGTTTCCATCTTAGCACAGCCTTTACTATATCCCAGAGATTTAAATAGTGTGCACCACTTTTGTAATTCAAGTAGTCTTGAATCTTGATGTCCATATTTATTTTGTCATTGATTCAAGGATCATTCAGTGTCAAATGGTTTAATTTGCATGTGTTTATGTAGTTTTTAGAGTTCCTCTTGGAATTGATTTGTAATTTTATTCCACTGTGGTCCATGAAGATATGTGGTTTTATTTCAATTTTTAAAAATATTCTGAGACTTGTTTTGTTGCCTAACATATGATCTATCTTGGAAAGTGTTCATGTACTTATGACAAGAATATATCTTCTGCAGCTTTGAGATATAATGTTCTGTAAATATCTGTTAGGTATGTTTGTTCTAGAGTTCTGTTTAGGTTTAGTGTTCCTTGCTTGATTTTCTACCTCAGTGATCTGTCTAGTTCTGTCGATGGAGTGTTGAAGTCCCCAGCTATTTTGATGTTGCTGTTTATTTCCTTCCTTAAGTCTACTAGTATTCGTTTTATGGATTTGGGAGCTACTGTGTTAGGTACATGTGTATTTAGGATTGTTATATTTTCTTGGTGAGTCAATTCCATTATCATTATATAATGACGATATTTGTTGTTTTTTACTGTTATTGTTTTAAGGTCTATTTTATCTGACGTAAGAATAACTTATGTCAGATACTCCTGCTTAGTTTTGGTTTCCATTTGTGTGGAATATTTTTTCCATCCCTTTACATTGAGTTTATGAGAATTTTTATGAGTTAAATGATTTTGTTGAAGAGAACATATATTTGGGTTGTGGTTTTTTATCTTGTCTTCTAATCCATATTTTTTAAGTGGGTATTTAGACCATTTACATTGAATGCTAATACTGATATGTGAGATGCCGTACCATTCATCATGTTGATTGCTATCTAGTTGCTTTCTTTTCTCTCGTGTTACTATTTTATAAGAGCTGTGAGTTTTACTTTCAGTTGTTTTTACACTGATCAGTATCTATTCTTCTATTCGATATATATAGTGTACTTTTAGGGATTTCTGTTAAGGCAGGTCTAGTGGTGACAAATTCCTTTAGTGTTTGCTTATCTGGTAAAGAATTTATTTATCCTTCATTTATGAATCTTAGTTTTTTGGGCTACAAAATTCTTGGCTGACAGTTATTCTGTTTGAGAAGACTAAACATAGGACCCCGTTCACTTCTGGCTTATAAGGTTTCCTCTGAGACATCTGCTGTTAGTCTGATGGATTTTACTTTGTAAACTACTTGACATTTTCATCTCATAGCTCTTTAGGATTTTATCCTTCAGTTTGACTTTGGCCAGACTGATGACTATGTGCCGTGGAGATGAACTGTTTGTAATGAATCTTCCAGGAATTCAATGCCTTTTTTGCATCTGGATGTCTAAATCTCTAACTAGACCAGGAAAGCTTTCCTTTATTAGTCTCTTAAGCAGGTTTTCCATGCTTCTTGCTTTTGTTCTTCTCCCTCAGGTATACCTATCATTTGTATGTTTGGTTGTTTTACATGGTCCCATAATTCTCAAAGTCTTTGTTCATTCTTCTTGATTCTTTTATTCATTTTTGACTAACTGTGTTAATTCAAAAGCCTTGTTTTCAAGCTCTGGAATTATTTCTTCTGCTTGGTCTTGCCTGTTTTTAAACCTTTCCACTATATTTTGAAATTCCTTAAATACCTCTTTAATTTCCAGAAATTCTCTTATGTTTTTTCTTAACATGTCTATCTCTTTAGTGATTTTTTTATTCATGTCCTGAATTTTTTTTTTTTTTTTGCTTCTTTCTGTTGCTTTTCAACTTCTTCATCAATCCCATTGAGCTTGCTTGTGATCCATACTTTAAATTCCATATCTGACATTTAAAAATTTTACTTCTTGTTGGAGTCCATTGCTGGAGAGCTAGTGTCATCCTTTGGGGATGTTGACATAGCCCTTTTTTTCATGTTGCCAGAGTTCTTTCGCTGTTTTCCTCTCATCTGGAATCTCTTTTCTCAATGCAAAATGTAGAGCTTTGTGGTATACCTGTTCTCCTCTGCTGGGAACTCTGTTGCTCTCTGAAGAGAAGAAAAGGTTCCTTCTTGAATGGTGTGATTTAGTCCTTCTTTCAGAAGATTGACCAGGTAGGAGAGGGGTGGATGCACTATGAGCTTGTAACACTGCTGTTCTCCTGCATCTCCTTGTTCTCCTGTGGTTGTCACAGTCCAAGCAAGTTCCGGGATATTCATGTGGAGAGTTGGGTTGGTCCCCAGGTTGCTGCTGGAAGCTTGGGCAGGGGAAAGATGGGTCTCTCACCACAAAGGTAAATGGCCATGGAGGTGTACTCTACCTGGATCCCCCCATGGTGGCAGTAGTGGTGGGTGAGCAGGGCTATCTAGGCAGTGTCAGCCAGTGCCAGGGCTATTGGTGTTCATCCCACCCAGGTCTTCACATCTTAATTTAAAGATGTTTTCTATTCATAGAAATTGAGATGTCAAATAGACAATTGGAGAAGAAGTTCAGGAGTGAAATCGTGGCAGAATTTGTAAGTATGGGAATAAATAGCATTGTAAATGGCATTTGAAGCCATAGGACTGGATGAAATTTTAGGAAGTGAAAGGAGCAGGCCAAGGATTAAGCCTGGGATGTCCAATGTTTAAAACCTGGGAGGATGAAGAACATCTGGTGTAGGAAGATGAGAATAAGGACTCAGTGAGAGATGCAGGTAACCCTGAGAGAAGCAAAGTGAAAATAGAGTTCCAAGGCAGACCAATTAGCCAAATCAATAGCTGCCTATAAGTCAAGTAAGCTGAGAAATGAAAAGTGACCATTCAATTTGGTTCATACATATAATTTTGTTGAGTTTGATAGGAGCAGCTTCTATGACCATTTGAAAAAAGCCTGGGTGAAGTGGTCTCAAGAGAAAAAAAAAGGGTGTGCGGGGAAGAGATAGAAATTGCAAAAAATGATCAAGAAAATGTGCTGATAATTAAAAACAGGGGAATCCAACTCAAACTGGAGGGGGTTGGGATTGAGCTTTTGTTTTTTTTTTAACAAAATATATGAGTTATTGCTCATTAGAATGCTGATAAAGATGATCTTATCTAGTGGTAAAAAAATGATGATAATCAAAATGTAGGGACAATATAGGGAACAGAGTTCTTGACTAGTATGGATCTCAGAGCACCAGAGCTCCCAGCTTTGGCAGGAGGGAAAGTAGAGAGGGCATACAATCTAAGTAAGCAGAGGGATTCCCATTCAGAGAAATGTGGAATTTTTGATGGATTCTCTTTTCTTAGGGAAACCAGAAGCAAATAAGGCCAACAGATATGAGGACTGGGGTACTGAATTGAATGTTGAAACAAAAAAGAAGATAAAAATCTAGAAAAATGAGCAGATAAATTAGAAAAAACATACCAGATACCCTTAGGGTCTCTCTTAAGATTCATGAGCAAACATTTGAGTTGAGCTCAGTATGTCCTTTCTGGATGGAAGATGCAGAGTAGGTGGGGAGCTGGCTTTAACCAGGGCTGTGATTTAACCAAGGAGTGTCACTATGGAATTTATGGCTTTTGATGGGTCATAGAATGTTAATTGCCCAGACAGAGAAGGGGAGATATGTGAAGAATGATGAAAAGAAGCAAAGTCTATAGGGTCAGGGGATCCGAGATACTGATTTGAGAATTTTTTTTTTTTTTCAAATTTAGCATATCAGATGAGTAACACGGACATATAGGAGATAGTATTTGGAGAATGGTGTGCTTGAAAACAACATGTCTATAGAGAGTGCCATTTTTGGTAAATGAGATTAAGGAATTGTTTTTTAATAGGAATAATGTCACATCTTAAGATGTTTTAGAAAATTTGTGGGCAATTTTTATTGTCACAATGATTGGAGTTGATGCAGGAATTTGGTGGTGGAACCAGAAAGCTAGATGATCTTCAGTGTTTGGAACAATGTATTATACCTATATCCACTGTCTTGTGTCTTTTGCATTTATGGTGATTCTACATATAGAAAAATATTTATTTAACTCATTTAAAATGTTGAATATCAGAGTATTGTTTGAAATTGGGTTTTATAGATTGGCTTGCAATTAAAAACTTACCAGTGCCAGCTGGGTGTGGTGGCTCACGCCTGTAATCCTAGCACTCGGGGAGGGTGAGGCAAGAGGATCGCTTGAGGTCAGGAGTTAGAGACCAGCCTGAGCAAGAGTGAGACCCCATCTCAAAAAACAATAAAATAAAATAAAATAAAATAAAATAAAATAAAATAAAATAAAAACAAAACTTACCAATGTCTGTATTATTTCCATGTTATTTTCTAATGAAGCAGTTAACTTATTAAAGATAAGTAAACATTTTACAATGAAGGATGCTGACAAAGTTAGAAAGCATATGTCATATTTCTAAGATTCAAAGAAAATGTTTGAAAAATCTAACATTCTCTGGTGCATAAAAATCTTCTTTTTTAAATTTATTTTTTTATTTCAGTATATTACAGGGGTACAAATGTTTAGGTTACGAACATTGACTTTGCCCTACCTGAGTCAGAGTTTCACATGTGTACATCCCCCAGACGGTGCACACTGCACCCATTAGGTGTGTATATATCCATTCCCTCCTTCCCCCTCCCATCTGCCTGGCACCTGATGAATGGTATTACTATACATGCACTTAAGTGTTGATCAGTTAATACCAATTTGATGGTGAGTACATGTGGTGCTTATTTTCCCATTCTTGGGATACTTGACTTAGTAGAAGGGAGTTCTAGCTCTATCCAGCTTGCTTCTTATATGAACATACCTGATCACAAAATAGTAACCTTTATATTATTAGGGAAAATTAATTTTGCTAACTATATAAGATATTTTGATATGCTGAACAAAGAAAGCTAAGTGAAATAATTTTTCCTTTGAGGAAAAAATACCATGTAAAGAATAATCAATGAGATGGCAAAAGATGTCAAAAATTAGCTGTGAAATGAGCTGTAGTCAAAACAAATTTTCATTACAAGTGGATGAAACTTCCTTTGGATAATGAGGTTTTACTGTGTATTTGAAAAGATCATATGGAATGAAAAGTCATAGAGAAAGTGTTATTGTTAAAATTATTGATAATAAATTTGAAAGGTTTGTCTACACTTGAAACACTTACAAATTAATTTATGGAAAAGAATTTCCCTCTTTTGAGGTCATTGCTTCTGTTACAGATGCGAATGCCAGCTATAGATTGTTGACAATGTGGATTTATAGCTAACTTAAAAAAATTTTACCAAGTATTCTATCAATTTCATTGCATTATTCATTAGCCACATTTAGTCTTTGAAAATTTTTACCAAGAGCTCCACGAATCAATGAATGTTTTTAACAGTGTTAATAATAAAATTAAGAATAACTCTTTGAGTGTTCAGTTATTTCATATGGAAAACACAATAAGAATATCTTATTCTAGACACAGAAGTAAGAGGGTTCTCAAAGAATATGGTTGAGTTAAAACAAATTCCACTCACTCTTTATTACTACTTTATTTTAAAAATTCTGTGAACGGAAAAATAAATATTGAGATTGAAATACTGTGAATGAATGTGATGTATCTTTCAGATACACTTGAAAAGTTAAATGAGGTCACCTTAAGCTCAAGAAAACCAGATCAAATTCATCAAAATGAAGTAAATAGTAATGAGATTTGATAACAAACTTACAGCACTTACAAATGACCTTGCTACTGAGAATTTTCAATTTTTCTGTTTTTGGAACACTTTAGATTTTAAAGATACTGGTTTGGGAATGGATAACTCTTGTCTTTATTTTAATAAATAAAATGTAATCATTCAATTTAAAGTTCTGAATGAATAACAATACCAGATTGGCTAATTAAAAATTATTGTGGAACCCGTTAGCCAAGATATGCAAAAAGAGTTAATTGCGCTAAAACAAAACTTTTAGAGCATACCACAATTTAATTAGTCTAATTATGAAAGGATTTGGATCTATTTAAGGCTTTTATATCTGTGTCTTTGATAACAAATTAAATTACCTATAACTTTTCTTCTTTTTAGTAACATGTGAATTGGAAGAGAGATTCTAGATTGTTAGCACAGTTTCAACAAAAGCAGCAAATCTATTTGCTAAACTGTAAGGGATGGGACATAGGTTTATTTGGTTACAGGATCACTTATGGAATGCTCGAGTCAGGATTATAAATGTGCCCATCACCCAGATAGTGTTCATTATACTTGTTAGGTAGGTTTTTGCCCATCTCCTTCTCCCCCGACCCAACTGATTTCCACTGAGTTATACTTCCCTCTATGCACATGTTGGTTAGTTCCAATTTAATAGTGAGTACATGTGGTCTTTGTTTTTCCATTCTTTAGATACTTCAATTAGGATAATGGTTTCCAGTTCCATCCATATTTTTCCAAAAGGCATTAAGTCGTCCTTCTTTATGCCTAAGTAGTAGTCCATGGTATACCTATACTACATTTTGTTAATCCACTCATAAATTGATGGGCTTTTGGGTTGATTCCAGTTTTTGGCAATTGTGAATTTGCTGCAATAAACATTTGCAGGTGTCTTTTTGATAAAATGATTCCTTTTTCCTTTGGGTAAATACCCAGTAGTGGGATAGGTCTACTTATAGTTCGAGGAATCTCCACACTGTGTTCCATAGAGGTTGTACTAATTTGCAGTCCCACCAACAGTGTATAAGCATTCCTTTCTCTCTGCATTCATGCCAGCATCATTTGTTTTTGGACGTTTTAGTAGCCATTGTAACTGAGATAAGGGGATATCTCATTATGGTTTTAATTTGCATTTCCCTCATAATTAATAACAAGTGTTTTTTTTTTTATATTTTTATTGGCCCTTTTTCTATATTCTTTTGAAAAGCTTCTATTCATGTCGTTTGCCAACTTTTTATTGGGGTCGTTTGATTTTTTTCTCGCTGATTTGCTGAGATTTTTGTAGATCCTCGTTATTACCCCTTTGTTGGATGTACGACTTGCGAATATTTTCTCCCATTCTATAAGTTTTCTTCTATTCTATTTGCTCCATTGATATTTCTTTGGCTGTGCAGAAGATTTTTAATTTTGACAGTCTTTTTAAATACTTAGAACCAAATATTATGAAATTAATAAAGTGACACTATTGGAAGTTAAAACTGCTTTGTATTATTGTCATCTTTGTATTTAAATTTTTTTGTAACAATTTAAGAAGTCTATGCCCTGAAAATTATGTATTGGATTTATTTAGATTATTTATAAAATTGTTTTCTATAAAATTGTATACTATGACGTTGTTCTGAAAGATTTAGCTCACAATTTCTCCATAGTCTCTTTTATTACTGTTTATTTTTCCAGTCCATCTTCTATTACCCTTTGCCTAAGGAATGATACTGTCTCCAAGGAGTTTTAAGTAACAAAGACTGAATGCATCCTTGGACATTTGATTGACTCCATGATACAAAGTATATTTCCAGTGGCTTTTCACTGGTACTCTATTCTATGCCATAACATTAATTTTTGGAAGTACACTTACAAATAAGGCCCTGCTCATTGACAAGAATATCATATATCTTCATTTTTTTCTCACCATCGATAGATTGAATTTACTTTGTCTTGTTATGTATAATTGAATTAAGGTTTTTTCTTGTTTATATTATTTTATACAGGTAAGACATTAGTTTAGAATTCATCTCTACCTCTGGTCTTCCATTTTTCCTGACTCTCTTGCGTGGAATGACTTCTCATCTTGCTCTTCTGTGATCCCAATTTACTCATAATTAGAGTATATAAGTAGGAAGATAGTGTCGTTATTAACGTACATTAACATTTTTTCCATTGCTATATACATATTTTTATTGCATATTTTAAACATTGTAGTTGAAGATAGATTGTGTTACCTGGATGGTAAGGGGATCTACATAATATTTGTTTTTAAAAAGGGGTTGCTGGGTCTGAAATTGTGGATATGGCCATAACTTAGCAAACAGTTGCTAAGAATTGGATTAATATGAAGTTAGTTCTCATTTATATCTTCCTTTGTAGACTGTGTAAGGTGAAGTATTGACCACATTTCATGTATTAGATTGTATACACAAAATTCAATAGCCTATCCTTCTAAGGGAAAAGACAAAATAACTTTAGATGAGATAATTCTTACTGTGTTCTTCTCTCCCCTGTCTCCCTTCCGCTAATTTGGTAATTCAGCAAATTCTTTAAATATATGTCTGAGGATTGAAACCCGATTCTTAACCAGTACACATTTTTAGGGCTCACTTTAAATTAAATTTTAGGCTGTCATTAGCAATGTATAGCTATTCTCAGATTTCTTTTATAGTCTCTTGTTTTGATGACCTTTTTGTACTTCAGTCCTTTGCCTAATTTTATTCAGTTAGAAAATATGGTAATTTTAAACAACTTCTTGGTAATTTTTCAAATGAAAAGGAAGTTTAAAAAAACACGGATTTTAAAAAATGAATCAATTTGATTTTGAAGCTGGTATTAACATATTTTAATGCAGAATAAAGACCAAGATGCATCTTAAGGTTATAAGGGGTCCATCAAATTCACCTACATGAGCCCACAGAAGTTACATGTTTCCTAAGGCCAAGGAACTGTTTCATGACCTTGAAGGGTATATTAGTATTTCTATTTAAGTCATTACATTTTCAAACATTGGAACTGCTCAGATTTGGTTCACTGCACAAACCAATCACTTAGAATGTTAAAGAGCATGACTCTGGTCTCCTGGAGACAGCTCTTCTGTAATTGAGCTCTCGTTTGCATGGCCTGTCTACTTTCCCTGTTAATTTTTTTTCTCTTGGTTTTTTTTTTTTTTTTCCATGTCGGCCCACATTATGAATGCAACTGGTAGAACAAACACCAATACCTTACATTGGAAATTCTCTCCCCTAAACTCATTTAAAACACATGCTGAGGTTCTCAAACTGCAAGTTTTTAAAGATGTCAGAGCATTTTAGAGTTGGAAGTGATTGTATGATGCATATTACAATCACATGGGGAGCTTAAGAAAATATTTATGCCTCACACCCACCTTTGGAAATTCTGATCTCACTTTTCTCAGGAAGATTGGTGACATCTACATATTTTTAAAATGTATGAGGTGATTTTAAAGTCCAGCTAGGTTTGAGAATCACTGGGCTAGTCCCTTTCAATCAAATGAAGAAAGAAATTCAGAAAGGATTTGACATATCAAAGGTCACACAACTAGACAGTAGTAAAGCTGAAACTAAAAGTCAGATATCCTGACACTCGGTGCAGTCTTTTTACTGTTTCAAAACTGCTATTTGAGAGACATTCTCTCACAAAAACTTCAGACATAAATCTGGCACGCGCTTCCATTTGGGCGCTATATACAACTAGATGCCCGCTTCTAAGGAACCAATTTTATCTGATATGATGCATTGAAAGACAGTGTTATTTAGAAAATGCTAATACAATATTTTCTATAAAGGGGGGGTTGTGTTTTGTGCTGATTTATAAAGTATAAGTATGATGATGCTAAAATAGTCTCCATCCTTGAAGAGAGTTTGCAAAAAGCATAATCTTTGCATTACAGGTCAATCTCTTTGAAGCATGGGACATGGCAAAAATATTTTGCTAAGAGTTTAATTTTCAACTATATTATTGAGAACACATCATTACTGTTGATTGTTTAGATGAAAATGGCCTCACAATTGCAATGAATAATCTGCTTTTGTAGTGACAAAATTTACAACTGCAAAAGAAAGACATAAAAAAAAAAAAAGAAGTGGTTTAAGGTTGACATTTATCCTTTGTTTACAGTATTCTTTTAATATCGATGTTGATTTTCAGCATTCGAAACTCAGACAATCTCAACAATGGCAGGTGAAAATGATGCTTGTCTTTAAGTGTTGCTTTCTTGTTTATATTATTGCAAGTACTAGAGTTGACCAGCATTTTGTATGTTTTTTAATTTTCTTTAATGATGTTTTGGCTAAAGAAAAGGCCTGTGAATGCATGTGTCTATGCAGAATTATACATGGACTTATTGCACCTTGATATGTCCTTCTGTTTTCTTGCACATAGAATATTTCACTTGCACCTGCTCTTTCCTGATCATATGGCAGTTCAATGCGTCAGTTCCACTATTTTGAAATTGACAAATGTTTAGTTTTGCTGACCCAAAAAAAAGTAAGAATGTCAGCCTGAATGTTTGGTACAATACTATGGATTTCTAGAATATGGCAAATTTATGAATATAGAAAAGAGCAAATTGGGAAAACAAACCTTTAAATTGCTTTATTTCCAGGTGATAAAATTTCATGAATAGCTCAAAGGAGAAGAGTGTAAAGATGAAAAGGGCAGAAAAATCCCAGAAAATTGAAAACAATGATTAAATGATATGTAAATGACTATGCAGACATTTCTAAAGCCTCTGATTATTTTTTTAAGTGTGACTACTAAAAAGGATTTATTTAAAGTTCAGTTGAATACTATGAGTTTGAATATCATACACATAACACACTCATATTAAGAAATTGAAAATTAATGAGAAATTAAATATCATGAGACTTTGAACTGACTTCTGTTTAAGAGATGCTAGAGGACAGAAAGGAAAGAGATGTTTTTAGTTAAAGGTAGAATTTGAAATCACTAATCTGGAAGGCTGGAAGAAGTACTCATGAATAAAAGAATTAAAGCTTGAAATTTAAAAATATGTATGTATCTACATAGAGAAAGATACAATAGTAATTTGTTATGGATTATCTGATTCAAAATTATTTTGAAAAGCACAAATTGTGTACTTTTCAATTAAAGTGAAGGAAAATATTTCAATATTTGGAAATGGGCTGAGTGGCTTTGTCAGAGGGTATTTGGCTAAGAGTTTACTTGATTGGAACAGAAAAATTTGAAGGTCACCTCATCTAGTCAACTAACCAATGTTAGACATTGTTGCTACTTACACAGCAAATTCTTTGACACATTGAATATATAATCTTGATATATTTTATATTTTATGAATAAAATAAATACAGGCAAAATTATTTGAATGCAGAACTTTCTCTTCTAGCATTTCTGTTACCAAAGTAAGATTCTTTTATCTTTCAAATTTAAAGTATTTAGAAGAACAATCTAACAGGAATGCATGTCTTCTAGGCTGTACATTCTTTGAGGGCCAGGATTAGTTCTTATTCCTTTCTGTGCTGAGCATTTAACTCAAGGTAGGTTCACAATACATATTTGTTTAATGAATGCAAGGATGAATGAATAAGTAAATGATTAATTTTCCTTTTAATCTAAGATTGTATGCAGAGATTATATTTGTATATTTTCATTTATGTTTTGTTCCTTTCTTTCTCTACTGCCAAAAGAGACTCTAAGGCAAAAACAAAGCAAAACAAAACAGAAAACCCCGCAATACCCTGAAGTATGAAGCCTTGCTGTGCCGAGTGCTTCCAGCTGAAGGAAGCGGGCAGGGCCTCGGAATGAGTCTGTCTGACTTTCTGCCATCTTTCTGTCTTCCATCCCTTTTTCTCCCCTAAAGTGAGTCACAGAGACCAGAATTCTTCTTCCTCAAGATGGGTCATGGAAACTAGAATGCCTTTCACCAATAGCAAGGCATAAAACCTAGAAAGGGCACTCTTTTCCTTGTCCCTGGAAGACCCTCACTCCAGAGGGGTCCTGTCTCATACCCTAGAGGAGAGAATGTTACACAGAGATGCCAAGAATACATGGACAGAGAAGTCTTACTGGATTTCCCCCCTTGGTCTGTTACCATTAAATCATACCCTTTTGTCCAATGACATTTCTACAAGTTTGTCCATAAAATAAAAGTCAATTTTCCCCAGTTCTTTGCGTCTTCATTTCTGAAGGCTCCTGTGTTATGTAAATCTTTGGTTAAATAAATTTGTTATGCTTTTCTCTTGTTAACCTGTCTTTTGTAATAAGAGTGTCGGCCGTGAACCTTATTATGGGTGATGTACATGATTTAAGGGATGTTTTCTGCAACATCAGACTGGGGATGAGGGAAAAGAAGAGAGAGGAGGAAAAGGCATAATCACATACACAATTTAGAAGGGAGTTCAGACCTCTCCTCACCGTCCCTCCCAGCAGCACTTTTTTAGATCCTCATAAGCCCACTCTCTTCTCCAAAGCAGAGAGAATTGCACCGAGTGGGAAGGAAGGTGACAGTTTAAACGGATAGCTTAACCTCCTGAACAAGGGGAGACTAAACTGAACTAATGCATGATAGTTCAAATCATGCTTGTCACACAGCATTTCTTTTTTGAGACTCCTCCATGCCTGCCCCAGAAAATCCCATTCACTGTTAAGGTTTCAATTAATACTTTATTGCTGAAGGCACCCACTCCTTTGCCTTTATCCCTGATTTCTCTGCTGAGTCTTGGTCTCACATCACCAAGTCCTAATTATTTTACCTTCCACATGTGTTTCAAACCCTCACCCTTTTCTCTACGCTCAACATTCCACAGTTAGATTCTCACTGCTTTACTCTTCTATCCTGGTGTCCCCAAAGCTGTTTTCTCTAATTCTTGTCTCATCTCCCTCAGTGTGATGTTCTTTCCTACCACTGTGATTTACCTGAAATATAAAACAAACCATGTCATTCTTCTGTTAAGATTTCTCTGTGGCTCCACGTCAACAACCTCATGAAGCACACACTCCTTTGTAACAGAGTACACACAGTCCTCCGTGCAAAGGTACTGATTTCCTCTTCAAAGTAATTTCTCACTACTTCAGATTCTTTGCATTTTATACCCTGGAGAAAAAGAAAACTATTTAATATTAGTTACTCTCAGAAAACCCAATAATGTCACAAGGTCTGTCCTTCACTTGTTCCATTTTTAAACACCTTCTTTTAACCCCTACCTCCACCCTTGTGTCTGAAATCTTCTGTTCATCACTCACAAAACCTGGCTTCATATCTAACGCTTAGTCATGTTAGTAATAACATAATCACCACAATTATAAGCATGACATATCCATGTGACACCTAATAGTTTACAAAGCATTTTTGCATCAATTATCATATCTATAGTATTGTGGCAATTTGAGATGGGCAAGGTTGGTATAATTTCCAATGTATGCTTGAAAATGACCTTCATGGGAGCAAGGAGTTTCGTCCTTGTTCTTCGCTGAATCTCCAGTACCTAGGAATGCCTAAAAACAAGCACATTTCAGTGAATCTTTTTGAATAAATGAATGAAGAATTGATAGATTAAAAAATTTAGTAATTGTTTTGGGATTTATAGCTAATAATGGAAAAGTTGTAGTATGTTCCTTTATGTCTGCATCTAATGATGGCCCTGGTTTATTAGTTGTAGTAAAAACACTCTACATTGCTTAATACATACTACTTAATACATATTAAAATTTCTTAATATGCCAGCTGAATTAACATGCCTTCTCAATCCTGATTTAGGACTTGACATTAGTCTTCAGGTGGCTTATACTTTTTTAAAAAAAATGTTAAATAGTTACCAAGTGATTCTGGGGCCAAGAACAAAAGGCAGCTTTTTTTGTGAGAGGTGACAAGGTGAGACTGATCCTCTATTCTTATTTCTCTCCTGAGGAGGTGCAAGGAAGAACCAGAAAATGATTAAGATATTTTTGAATGTAATATGGATTATGTTAGGCAATATCTGGTTGTGATTAAATCTCTAAGTTAAATAATAATCTGGGGAAAGATTCTTTGAAATAATGTTAGTTTTTAAATAAATGAAATTAGAATTTCAAAGGAAAAAAGGCTTGATGAACATATTCAAATAGGGTGGGTAAAAAAATATGTCAAAAGACGTTTCCTCTATTTCTGGCTGTTTACTATAAAACAGTGCCATTAGACGAAATGCACACAAATACACAAACTCATTTAAAGAGATCACACCCATGGGACTGTATAATGTTATGCCTTCCGACTTCCAACTTCAGCCTGCTTGATTGGACTGTCTTTCTAGAGTAGTATGTGATGACCAGATTACTCCATACATCTGATCACATAGTCTGTGCAGACATCTACCCATCAGTCCATAAAATCAGTTCAAACCAATCAACCCTTTTAATTATGACCATGAGTTTTGTATCTTTTCCTGTTTGATCTTAGTTTCTTCTGCTAGTACTTCATTTAGCAGAAAAACTAGTTTTATATTAAACTATGGAGCTATGTAGCTGTTTTACTATCAAGCATTTATGTGGTATTTTATGGTCTGCAAGCTATTTTACAGCCCCTGTACTGGTTTTTTTCTACTTAATCCCTTTGAGCTGTAACCAGAGTGTTGTCATTCCCATTTTTACAAACTTCAGAAAGAAGGCTATGTGAAGGTAAATGACTACCAGAAGGTCAGATGATAAGTTAATAGTCAAAAAGGTATTAGAGGTCATGATCTTTGAATTGCCAGTTTATTTCCTAGCTCACGCTGCTCTACTGATTCTTTCCTGGCCTTTTGCTGATTTGTCTCTGAAAGATTTCTGAAGCCCAAAGAAGGATGCATTTGTTCAGTGATGGAGCATAATGTAAGAAAGTAGCAATAATAATATAACTTATTGTGGACAAGTGTCACTGAACTTTCAAAGTAAATACATGATTAGTGTAGCAAAAAATCATT
The DNA here is from genome assembly GCA_004363605.1 of Indri indri. Classification (NCBI taxonomy): domain Eukaryota; kingdom Metazoa; phylum Chordata; class Mammalia; order Primates; family Indriidae; genus Indri; species Indri indri. The sequence goes on from RJWJ010000253.1 coordinate 230,320, forward strand.
ATATCCCAAAATTTTGAAATTGATAAGGATTTGTTTTTAAGTTGGAGTGGCCAAGATGAATTTGGAATGGTTTTAATTTAAAATGCCTGGCCACCTGATTAGTTTCCCAATATTCATTTTGGGAAAAAGAGATGGAAATTAGAACAAAATTCTATGATCCCAACTTATATGAACAGGAAAAAGAAAACATGTTGAAAATAAACAAAGCCAATAAAAGAATTTGTGAAAGCTTAAGAATTGTGAGTTTAGTATTAGTAAAATAGTGATGTTAAGCTAGAGACTGTAAAGTTCTCTGGAATTAAGATTATAAGGGGATATTTGAGATACTTTTTAATTGATGTCTTAAAATATTGTCTGGTTAAAATCATAGTCTCTTAAATACTTTCATGGTTCAGATGCTTTTTAAAGGCATTTGCTCACAACAGAAGAGTGCTCACTTTTATGATCAGTTTGCTATTAGGTTGAAAGGCTTATATTTGCATAAAGTTCTTTCTCAGGAAAATGTTAATAGGTACCTGAATGTAAATAAGAAGAGAAAACCGCTGTAGATATTTTTCTGTGGTTCTCCTTGATAGGAAAATCTTATGTACATATTCAGTGGATGAGCCTCACTTGCTCCTGGGCTCAATATTCAACTAATTAATGTCATTCAAGCATTATATGCCTTTGCATTGGCATTTGATCGAATTTCAAATCCTTTATTTGAATCAATTGCACCTTGAGAAGAATTCATTTCTGTATTTTATTTACCCTAGGGTGTGTCTACATTTAATTCCCATCGACTTTAAATATGTTTTCTTACTACTCTTTTAGAACAAAGCCAAGCTACTGTGGCTGGTGCAAATCTATTTCTTTTTTGTCTTTTACGTTACGTGTGTTTCTGTGTTTGTGTGTATGTTTGTGTGTGGTTGTGTGCGTGTGTGGGGGGTGATTAATCAATATGTATAGAAATTGATTGCAAACAATTGGTCTATTAATAAAATGACTCTGAAACCTACAAGGAGAATAAAATACATTAACTTTCGTCATGTTTACATCATGCTAATATAGTAATTGAGTCATAAGCTATTGCTCTGGAGGGTACTCCTTCTGGTTATTTTTATGTTCTCAATTTTCCATATCCCAAATTTCCAAATATAAGGAGTATAATAGATACAATTATTCAACAATTTCTATGTAACTTCACATGCAAGGTCACATTTAACGCTTTCAAAAACTGTACTTATTACTATTATTATCAATGTCAATCACAGATAAGGAAACCGAGGTTCAGAGAAAAGAGAGTACCCTGTCCAAGGTCGGCTAGAAAGGAAGTGGTCCAGGAATGACTGTTTTAAACCATTGATGGAATTGAGAACCTGAGGTCTTAATCCCCTTGCTGTATTGAATATAAATTATTTTCTAAAGGGAAAAAAGTAAACATTCTATTTAAAAAATGCATATTCTTGAATATTTTGGTGAAAAAGAATACCCTTAAAAATGCCTTTTAATAGATTTTAAAATTTCTTCTATGATTCTCCCTTACATAACCTTGGGCAAATTTTATTTTCCAAAGACAGCCACAGCAATCACACCTATTTCACATGTTCTTCTTATAATGAATGTTGTCTCTCCTCTCAATCCTAATCCCTCTGTCTATTCTTGAATAGAGGTAGGCTAACAATTATTTTCATAAACAGAATGTGATGGAAATGACACTGTATGACTTCTGAGGCTAGATTTTGTAAAAGAAAAATTATTCTGACATTTGTTAAAATGGTAAAAAAAAAAGACATTATTTAAGACTATTGCAATTGGAGAGGGAGACTGAACTCAGTTCTGAATACAGCAAAGATCGCTGGGGATTTGTAGCCAATGAACCAAATGAGGGGGAGTAAATGAAAAATTACTAAGGGAAGACATCAGGGTTATATAGATTCTTGCTAAAGTGGCCTAACAGGATTCTTGCAAAAGCTAAACCAAAGACTTAGATATCTAGGGTGGGGGTATTTTTAGGAAACTGACTTACGATTCTTTGCTAAAATGTGGCAGGCCACAGACAGGCCAAAGACAGGACAGGGTAAATGTGGAGGCCTACTTGAGAAGGCTCAGAGGAGCCTGACTCAAGCTTGATCGGAAAGACTCTATAATTTTGAAAAGGCATGAAGCTTTATTGAGGCACTCAGTCTTGTAACTCAACCGCCATGCTGCGAGGAAGCTCAAGACATATGGAGAAGGAACATGCAGTTCTTTTGGTGAAAAGTCACTATCACCTACCAGATATCTGAGTAATCAAGCTTCAGATGGTACCAGCCCCCAACTGGTGACTGAGTCACAACCTCTCAGCCTTCATGTCTCCCCATCTGAGGCCCCGACATCACAAAGCTGAGGCGTACCATTTAGCTGTGCTCTGTCCAATTTCCTGATGCATAGAATCTGTGAGCATAACTAAATGGTTGCCATCTTATTCCTCTACATTTGAAATGGTTTGTTATGCAGTAAGAGTAACCGTAATAAAACTCTTATCACTATTCTGATTTAAGTCCTCATCATCTTTTTCTCATGGGCTAATGCAATAACCTGCTAACTGTTCTTCCTAATTTCACCACTACTCTCCCCTGGTCTTGTCTCCACCTAGCAGCTCAAGTCAGCTGATGACACCTTCTTCTCAAAATCTTGCTGTGGACTTGCCCCTTTCACAGAATGAAAGGCAAAGTCCCAAACATCCATGCTTCTCCCCTTCATCTGCCACTATCTTCCCCTGATGTCCTTGTTCTGTCCACAGAGGGGCCTGTGTTCTTCCTCTAACATACCAACCATACTCCCTACTCAGGCATTTGCCCTTGTTGCTCTCTGTGCCTAGAATAGACTTTCCCCAGAAATCTGTTTTCCTTACTCTCTTGCTTCCTTCATGCCTTTGCTTAAAAGACACCTTATAGAAAGGCCTTTGCTGACGCTGTATATAAAATATATACCCATGGCACATCCACATTATCCTGTTTCATTTTCCCCATAGCACTTACTACCACCTGAATTATTATATATTTATTTGTTAATCTGATTATTTTCTATTTCCTTCCCATGGGTTGGGGTCCCTTTGAAGCTTACATAGGCCTCTTTCCATGAGGAAATTTGTTATGTTCAGCGCGGTAATCTCAGTGCCTAAAATATGCCTGGAACAAAGTGGGTATTCAACAAACATTTGTTGACTGAAGCAATTTGGACTGCAAAAGTAATTTTAAAGAGTTATTTTATATATGCCCTAGGATAAGTTTTACACTCAGATATTATAGCATTAGATACAATTTTAATTTGATTCAGTATCTAATTGTACCTTCAGACAAATTTGGAGAAAATGGAGATGTAAACATTGAATAGAGTTTTTGATTTTACTTTTTATAATATATTTATATATTTATATAAAATATATACTTATATATTTATATAAAATATATATTTATATATTTTATGATATAATTACGAAAGAAGTTTCTTCAGATAGATCACCAGGAGGAAAGCTGGTCAAGTTTGATAGGCGAATGTGTTGTGTAAATGCTGTGGACTTCGTGCTTCTGAAAAGAGAAGAGGTCTAAGAGCTCAGCCAAGGTGTCAACATCTTACTAAACGAAGGCAAAGGGGGCACTGGATGCAGATAGAAGTGGGAATTTGACCTGTGCAAGTTATTCAGCATCTTTGAGCCTCAATTTCCTAAAGTTAAAAATACATACAAGTGTAGAAAGGAATAACTCTTTCCAGAAATTAGTTTACTTTTTAAATCCTATTTTCTTTCAGCGTCTCAACATTATCCATGAGGGACTGGTACTTTATTCTTGAACAGAATTGTAGGCTGGAGAGCCACACTTAATGGAGAAATAGGATTTTCTCTATTTCTCTAGCAATCCCCTTTCCCTCCCTCCCTCTTAACCTGTTAACCACAGCTGGAAACGACCTAGGCAAAGTGTTCTGCCAAAATTTAAAGAAATAGCTTTTACTAGCAAAACCATGAGGTTTGGTATTCTGTGGTATAAAGGGTGTATGATGTGGGAAAAGAAGCTCTCACTCATGAGGGAATGTGGAAAGGAGGAATAGGAGGGAGAGCGAGAGTGAGAGGGTAACACAACCCAACATAGTCTCAATCTCCTTTCTCTGGGCTTGGAGAGAACACGAGTTAGCTAAATTGAGAGATATACGCAGCGTGGAAAGATCTCTTTCTCCATTCTCCCTTTCTAATTCTAGAAGGAACTTGTAACATCACAGACAACCCAATCTAGTTAAAAGAGTGGCAAGTTGTGAACAGTCTGCGAGAAGGGTTTTGTTGGCCTCTCAGTTTGTGTGTGGGGTGCATGCCGAGTGAAAAGCCAGTGGGCCTGCTAGCTGCCTGCAATCCATCCTGCAGTAGAGGCTGGTGGGAGCCCGTGGGCCTATAATCAAGATTGCTTTAGGGAGCTCAAGTTACTTTAGGAGCACTGACCAGCCAAAAATAAAGGAAAATTAACACACTAGCCATAGATTACAGAAGCCTAATAGTCAGTCAGTGGACAGGATACTTTGTCCCAGATTCCAGTAGACAACAGCTAGTATAGACCCAGTGCCCAGCACAAGGTCAGGGCATTCTTCCACACTCTAGAACTTCAGGGTCAAGTCACCCACACATTCCTTCTCTTGTACCCCATCTTAGGGAAAGACAGGAGGAGAGGAAGGCTCTCTTAAAGATGGAAAACTTTACCTAAATGAGAGACCAAGCCCTAAAGCAGCTATTTACATGGTTACATGATCAGATTGGATTAAATTTAAAGTTATTGAACATTTCGTTAGTTTTCCCATGCTAAGCAGGTGGTGGGAGTTTTTCCAATTAATTATAGAAAATAAATTACATTTTTGCTTTACATCTGACTTCTTATGATTTTTCTTTACCATTACAGAAGATTGTTGAGAGAATTTGAAATAATATTTATAAGCACTTAGAATGGTAGCTAATGAAATGGTGGCGATTACTATTTTTAAAAGCAAAGCAACATTCTTGAAGGGAGAGTAAATCAATAATGGTCAAGACTTAATAGTAAAGCTATCTCTTTTGATTAGACAGTGGCCTTGGTTTTCAGGAATACAAAAATCCCTATCTTCATACCCCTGTCTATTTCAACTTCACTTGACTTTTAAAATGATAAACACACTCCAGTAAAAAAGGAAGTTTTGTAAAACTTGAGCTGTAAACATAGCATGAGGATACCATATTTGTTATTCATTTTTCTGGGTACTCAATCATTTTCTATGATCTTGTATTAATAAATATTTAATGGAGATGGTTTTAAAAAAAAACATTTTTTATATCGATGCTTCCAAATGTGTAGTTAAGGTAATTGTATGCAATGACAATATTCCTAAAATTAGTGCTTGTTGAATTGCTGGATTGATTTTCATAATAATATTTAAAATTGACCAGAAAATAATATATCATATACCCATGATGGTAATTGTGAGGCCTTTTGAGCCCTTCCTATGGGTCAGGAACTATGCCAAATGTTTCATATGTCATCTCATTAATCCCCACAACAATTCTATTGGGTAAATACAACTGTGTTCCTCATTTTATAGGTGGGGAAACTGAGATACAGAGAGATAAGTAACTCTTCTAAGGGCATACAGCTGTAAGTATCAGCACTGGTTTGGGGATCGGGCAGTGTAATTTCATAATTGTTACTCTTGATTACCATGCTGTAGAGATTTCTTGCTTTGTTGAGGACAATCTGCTAGGCATCTTACATATTGCAACAGAACAGTTGACTTTGGTATATTTTCACCAAATGCCACCTTCTGCTATCAACAAGAGAAGGAAATATTTAGAAATATTCAACAGATAAGGTTTCAATAGATAATCATTTTAACTCATCATTTTGTAGACTATATGTGACACAAAAGTGCCTTTAGTATGGGCATTTGCAATACACTTTTGATGAAATTTTAACAAAGTTTTATCAGCAGGTTCTCTGCTTTTCAAAAAAAATCCACTCATCAGGAGATATTGTAGATATTGTTCCATTAGTGTAAGTAGACATTATGTTCAAGGCACCACATTCTTCATAAAGAGAATTTGAAGGTGCTTTTTTTCCCTGTGGTGTCAACATCTATAATTCCATTTCTTTATTAAAGGTGATTTGACACAATGAACAAAATTCAAAGCTGTTAGAGCATTAGAGCATAGCTGATACACTTCTAAAAGAAAGCACATTTCTGAATGTTTTAGGGATTTTACACAGACATTTATTGCTTCATAAGAAGAAGAGGTAATGAAGTCCTTCTGGAATAAGAATGTAATTTTCATATGGAAAAAATATAATTTTTTCCTCAATGAATTCTGAAAGTAAATTACATGAAAAAACATTAATGTAAGTTGTCCATTTTGGTTTTCATAATGCTTCCAATATTCTTTTTATCATTAGAGTAGTAGAGTGTGTAAAAAAATGAAAATTACCACAAATTGGAGAGTTGCCAACTTCTTACTATATTTCAGGCACTGCTCAAGACACTTTACACGTACTAAGTTATTTAATCTTCACGACGGCCCTTTAAGTTTACAGACATGAAACTGAGGCACAGAAAGACTAAGAAATCTGCACAAACATGATCTCAGCCAGTGTTTTCTGGTTCTAGAGTTGCCCCACTCAACTACTATGCTATTTTGCCTTAACAATATTCAAGAATATTCTGTTCCTCATGTATTTTGAAATTACCACAATTTTCCCATTTATTAAATATAATTTTGTCAAGAATGAAGTCCAATTTTACACAATTTTTATAGAAAATGTAAAACACAACTATCTCAGGTATTTGTCTATTATTTCTCAAGAATATCCTGTGTTTAAAATCATAACTTTCCCCTACAGGGATGTAATTTGTTTTAATTAGGTCATCTAAATGTCAATTATTTATGTTGACTACAGCAATTCTTAATTTTGGGATTTCATAGGCCTTCACTCTCGCCTGGCACTCTGGGAATCTTCTGTGTTTTGCATAATCTTAATTATATTACTTTGTTGAAGAGATGCAAGAAAAATGACATTCTTCTAGAGTGACTTCTCAATTAAATCAAAGAGATCTGATAAGATTAAAGAAAATGCTGGCAAAGCACTGAGTGGTAAGAAAGAGAGACTGTCCGTGTTAAATGAGTTACCAGGAATAAAATACAGAATTATATCAGGACACTGTTCACTTAGCATAATTAGTAGTTTTTGTCACTAACATGCTAAATGATTTATTAGCTGTCAGTGATAAGATGATGAGCTATAATAATTACTCCAAAATACCACATCTTGATTTATGCGGTAGCTTTATTTCTAAAACATTTTAACCCCATTTAGCTTTCACCACATTTTGGTAAAATAAGTAAGAACAAGTGTTATAATTCAAAATTTACAGATAGAGACTAAGTCACATAGAAGCTAAGTAACCTGAGGAAAATCTCATAGCTACAACAGTGAGTGTAGATATTTTAAGCCTGTAAATTCTTCTATTATTCTCTGCCTAGAAATAGTTTCACGTTGAGGAGGAAATATAGGTGGGGACATAAAAAAACTAGAAAATTCTATTACTTGTTTTATACAAACATTGGGAAATATAGCATCTTTTGGTTAAAAATGGAGTTGTTATGAATAAAGAAGAGCATAAAAGGGTTTAATTTCAAACATCCGTTTTCTTTTCTTTAACTATGAGGTAAAAAACCATTAAGTGCAACCTTTGTTTAAGGCATGTTGTATATAAACAAGGAATTATAAATCACCAAAAAGTGTGAACTCCTACTGTGAAGATTTTTGATTGTGACAACATTAAAATAATATGAACTGTAAGAAGGACTATTGTAGTTTCTCTAGGTCAAATATGGTTTGTAAGGAGTACAAAGGCCGTGGAATACAGAATTGCTGATCAAATTTATGGGTTAATGTCTGTGATGCTGCACGGCGGGTAAAAGAATTATGTAAGTCCTACATCTGCTCCCAGGAAGTCATCTGCGAATGTTTCCTAATTTTTTAATGCCTGCCTATGTGTTGTATGAATCACAACTAATAGAATTCTTATGCCCTAACTCTAGCTATTTTCTATTTGGGGTGAACACTTACATCACTCAACTGGATGCTCTGGGTGAAAAAGTTTATGCGTACTAATTTCTCTATATACTTTCACAAAACATAGAAGATGTGATTGGTGACAATTAGAGTTAGACCTGAGTTTTTGTAAATATTAGTAAAATCTAATTAGATGTAACATGAATCATAAAACCCAGATATTTGCCTGACTTTAATCTCTGCTGTACGTGTATCATGGTAATTGGCATTAAACAAAAGCATGTCCACAAAGTAAAGCTATTAAGAAATCCATAAACTTTTATACTGTGTCTTATAAAACTAAACTCAAACTCAGCTTGAGAAGTTAGAAAAACAATTAAATAGCAAATTTTTCCAATCCTTTGCTTTCTAAAAAAAAGAAAATGAGATGTATTTATGTATCATTTTCTTCTGTTATCCTTGTATTAAGTTTAAATTTTGTATGGAAGTCAAGCAAAGTCTGGCCTAATAGATTATTGTGATTTTTTCTCAGGATATTGATTACAGAAAATTATTGCTTTACAGATCTCTTGACTATAATCTATTTTTTATTATTCTTACAAATCTGATAACTACTCTAAGGATATTGGCTAAAGGTGTCTAGATTCCCATCATTCAAGAAGGAGAGCAGTATTTTAGTCATACAGAGAATTTGTCCTGACAATAGCCTTATGGTAATATTTCTAGGAGCTGCCAGATCTTCTGATTCTATTTGAATATCCTTCACAATGCTGCTGAAAACAATGAGAAGACGTTATTGGATATGTTGTCAGTGCAATCTTACTTAATTTCCTTTCTATATAGCTATACATAAGAAGACAACTTGGGACTAGAGTGTTGGAAACAATGTGTGTTCAAATAAGTCCACAATACCATGACTTCAAAGGATTTTAATCACCATCGAAAATTAAGCCTAAAGGAGTTGTTTTATGTGTCTGGAGTGACTTTGGTGCATACAAAATAAAATGTATGTATTTAAAAATGGACATTTTTTTGTAGTTTTGTAGCTACCTATGAGTTTATGACAAAGCCTATGGAAATTTGTAGCCCAGGGAATCCCTATTTCCAGCCTAAGACAAAATACACAGATCAGCAAGCTGTTAGTGAGCTCTTCCTCCTTGGGTAATCCACTGCCAGTGATGCGCTGGAGAGCACAGCTGTCGAGGAATGCACGAACAAGTTAACAACAGCAGTGCACCCTTAGAGAGGGAGATGGAATATGGAATCAGAATGGCATTAAGCTCCAGGCCAAAAAAGATACCTGTATATTAATGAAATATTCCTCTACTTTTTCTAAGATTATAGATTCTCTGGATTGGAAGAGACTTTAAATATCAAACATTTTCTAATTCTGTTATGCAGAGGGGACTCCAGCATGGCCTTATATATAGTTCTCATAGGATACAAGGATTAATCCCAGCAAGGCCGGCTACGATGAAAAAAGGTAACTGCATACTCTTGACTTAAGCAACCACTGTCTTTTATATTGCAAAAGTGAAGATAATTTAGAATTTAAAATAATATGTTTATTTTGGATTCATTAAAACACAACACCACATGAAGCCATAATTGTAGGCTTTGCTTATATTCTTCAAATATACAGCATTGTCCTTCCTCCCACTGTGACCTTGTAATATTTCCACTTAAGAGATAATTTAATAAAGTTTCTGGGCACCCAGTCTTATCAAAATTTCTGCTAAGTAAAAGTCTGATGATAAAAAATTTATCTCTTCTTTTGTGTTTGCTAGTTTTCAGCTCTGGATTAGTTACTCTCGATCACCTTGTGGCTTTGCTGAAAGGGTTTTGCTTTGGTTTATGCTTTACTACTTCTTCATCTGTACAAAATTGGGGAGAAAATAGCATATTCCAGCACACAAAGACTTACCACACAAAATTTCTGAGTTGTTAATTAATTCTTCATTTGTGGGTTTCCATAACAGTGGAAAAATTAAAGAAACGGAAGCACACAGCATGGAATCATAGTGAAATGCTTTCATTGGTCTTAACACGACACAGCAGAACGTAAAACAACTTGTATTCTTCCACATATTTCTTTTGTTGCAAAAGGGCAGAGGCAAACTACTTAACACAGTTTTATAGGTAGAACATTAAGACATTACCATGGCCCCTTAAGATTTTGATTTATATCATCATATTATTGTATTCTAACTAAATATGTTTATCTAAAAATATTTTTTCCTTAAAAATAATTCAACACATTAGCACCTAGTTCTTGGTTATAAAATCATTGGTGTCTAATACATTGTGTAAAAATTATGAAGAATAATTATGGAAAATATAAAAATAAGAAAACTCCTCAAATGCACAACACCCAGAAATACCATTGTCAGCATTTTGTTCATATCTTTCATTAATATTTATCTCTCTTTTAATGAAATAATATATGTTGTCCTGTGTTCTCTTTGCTAACAACAATATATTATGGAAAATACTGTCACTAAATATAGCTTGACATCATCATTTTAATGTCTGTCTATTCATTCACTTTAAGTATATACTATAATTTATGTAACCAAGTTTAACAAACACTTAAGCTGTTTTCCAAGATATGTTTTTGTTTGGCTAATGTAGCTATAACTAGCTATAACTTTTTTGTTTTGATAATGTGCATACCTAGACACATAATCAAATAATTTCTCAATCTAAAATTCATGGAAGTGGTATCATGAAAGGAGATGAGGAAAATGAATGAAATCATCATGTGTAAGGCTTTTGATGCAACTGTCAAACTATATTTGAGACAGATTAAATCAATTTAGATTCCTGCAAGCAGTTTCTGTTCCTGAATAAATGGACTATCAAGCAAGAATAAACTGTTCCATTAATAAATACCAAAAATCCTGGATAATATGTAGCAATATATGATCCATGGATTATACGGCAAGAAATGAAGGCGTATCTCTAAGTGTCAAAATCAGAGTAGGAGCTGGGCACAAAGTAGGGCAAAGACATAGTGAATAAGACAATGGCTGGGAGCTGTCAGGACTTATCAGTCCGACAATGGCTCTTTGTTCTTTTTGTTTTTATGTTTGTTATTATTGAAGCATGAGGTACATATTGTAAAGTGAATAAATTGTAAAGACTGGTGCATTTTTACAGATATAACATCTGTGTTCCCACTGTCCAGATCAAGTTATAAAATATTATGAACATCCCAGAAGCTTTCCTTGCACTCTCTTCTGGTCTTTATTTCCTTTCAGATGGCAGGTACATCTATCACCACAGACTGGTTTTGTCTGTTTTTCAGCTGTAGGTAACTAGAATATACAGTATATATGTGCTTACTTTCTTTCATTCAAAAGTTATAAAAGTTTTCATTCAAAAGTTGTGAAACTTATACCTGTTATTAAATATATAAGCTGTTATTTTTCATTGTTATATAGTGTTCTGTTGTATTAAATATACCACAATAAATTTATTGTTAATCAAAATTCAGAAAATTTCCAGTTTGAGAATATTACCAATAATTCTGAAATTTTTATACCTTTTTTAGTCAACATATATAGAGAATATACCTACGAGTAGAATTGCTAAGTCATAGAATACATATGTGTTCCAGTATAGTAGATATTGTCAAACAGCTTTTTAAAGGGGTCATATCAGTTTATAACCCCACCAAAAACATGTAAGAATTCTGGTTGTTCTAGATCTTTGTCATATCATATTAGATAATTCCTTTTTCATTTTAAATATCTTACGGGTGTGTAGTCATATTTTATTGTGATTTTGATTTGCATTTTTCCAAATATATGATGAGACTGAATACCTTTTCATATGCTTATTAACCATTTGGATGTCCTCTTTCATGAAGTGTTTGTTTAAATTTTCATCTTTTTTTAAATGGGTGAGTTTTCTTTTTCTTATATATTTGCATGTATTCTTAACATTTTTAGCATAACATACATGTGATATACATGTATTTTGAAAACTTCTTTTACTTTGCAGATTGTATTTTACTTTTTAATTTTGATGAAGTTCAGTTTATAAATTTTTCCTTTATGGTCATGTTTTTGTGTCTTGTTTACGAAATCTTTACTTACTACATGATTTCTTCTAGAGGTTTTATGGTTTTACCTTTCCTATTTATATCTGCAATCCATCATTTTTAAGAATGCTATAAAGTAGAATCAGGACACATTTTTTTCTACATAGATAATCAGTGACTTTTGATTCTGGCCATGATGAAACATCAGCTATAGGACTTATATTGCTGTAACAGATCCTAAAACTGGATAAAATACAAGAAGTATCAGTTTTTAGGCATTAGAAAATACTTGGCTCAGGGTTCTGATCCTTGAAAGAAATAAATATACAAGGTGAACTCTGTAATTACCCTGGTTTGTTGTTATTGTTTTCTTTTTTTTCTGCATGGAGGTCTCATACATATTATGTTAGATTTATCCCTAGGTATTTTTTGTATATCAATTAGAAATAGTAACTTTTAAATGTTTGATTTTCTAATTGTCTGTATATAATACATAAAGATAATGTAGAAATTTGAATGTTGATCTTACAGCAAGCTTGCTAACATTGTTTAAGAAAATTCTAATAGTTTATACATAAATATTTTAGAACTGTACATTATAAATACCCAAGAAATTTGACAATGATGGTTTTATTTCTACTTTTGCAATTCATAAATCTTTTATTTACTTTTCTTCCCTTGTTACACTGGCTATGACCTCAAGTACAATGTTAAATAGAAGTAGTTAGCCTTGTCTTAATCCATAATACTATAGGAAATTCTTCCAATGTTTCACCATTAAGCATGATGCTTGATATATGTATGTATACATACGTATGTGTGTATATCTATGTATATAGACACACACATATGTTTTTTACTAGCTGCCCTTTATTGCATTTATTAGATTGAGGGGTGTTCTTTCCATCTTTTGTTTATTGATAATTTTTATAATGAATGGATGTTAAATATTACCAAATGATTTTTCTGTACTTATTGAGATAATTATATGGTTTTTGCCTTTATTTGGTTAATGTGATTGATTACATTGGCTAACTTATAAATATTAAAGTAACCTTACATTTCTGAATAAAACAATTCTCCTAGTACAGTACTAGGAAGATATATAGAGAGATTTTTATACATCTCTTATCAAAATTTGTTATTTTTATGTTTAACATCATGCATCTACATTTGTGGGAGTTACTGAACCTTTACTGTCTTTTCTTATAATGTCCTTATAAGGATTTGATACTAACATCATGGTTTTATCTTTCTATTCTGTTTCTTTCTCTCTTTCTCTCTTCTTCTCTTCCTCTCTCCCTCTCTCTCTTTCAATATTTGGCTACCATAGTGGTGAAGTTGTTCTGATTGTTCTGATACCAGACACTCCATCATAGCAAGAAGCTAAATTTCATTCTGGGACTTTAAATCCCATGTAAGAACATGAAAGAGGCTTCAGAGTTTTGCAAGATAGAAGAATAAAACTAAGAATCCTTCATTAATCAGGGTCCCCTGAAGGACCACAGCTCCAAAACATGTTTAAGAAAATACAGAATCTTTTCTCTGTTATGCTTTACATGGTAATACATTTCTGTGAGAAATCAGTGCCTGAAATTGCATCTTTCCTGGATTTGATGTGACAATACTAACAAAGTGATAGGTCAAACTCCAAGCTTAGAAATCACTATGAAATTGGACTTGAGCTACCAATGCTCTGTGAGGATACATAAAAGCAAATGCAAAACTGTTATAAAAATGGTTCAGCAATATAGGCTTCATGAAATTCTCATATGAGAAAAACAATCCTGGCCTAAAGGTAGTTTAAAAGCTAAAGTTACAAAAGGGGAAAAGAAACAATCCACCGTGAGAGTCAGGAGATAGAAATAACTGGAAGATGAGCTCTAAGATATAGAGCCCTTAGTTTCTGTTTCTAAGTACTTGAAATAGTTGAGTGAAAAACTGATAGAATTTATAAGTATGTTTTAAAAGATTTTTAAAAGAAGGCATTGAAACTATAACAAAAGAAAGTGCCATCAAGTCAAAAACAAATAAGTAAACACTCGGGTGGTTTTAAATAAAAATAACAAAAGCCAAATAGAGCATGTGTGAACACACTCACACACATGAGATGTAGTTACTGAACTAAAAACTCGAAGGACAGTTTATGTGGTAGATTGTGCAATGAATAAAGTAAAAAAGTTAGTGGATTAGTTTATAGATCTGAGGCAATTAATATGCAGCAGAGAGAGAGATTGGTAAAAATTCAGGAGGCAAGTTTAAAAATGTGGAGGACAGAATATAAAGGTACACCATATTCATAAGAAGAGTTTGAGAAATAGAAAATAGAATGTCTTTGAATTTTGTAGCACCACAGAGAACCATGAAAGAAATATAAAATGAATAAATAAAAATGAGTCCACACATAGTAGTTTTGTTGTGCAACTGCAGAATAATAAAACCAGAAAATTTTAAAAAGCAATTACACAGAAAAGAGAAAACTCACTCCAAAAGACCAACATTCATAATAATAACAAATGTCTTGGTAGCTCAATAAAGGCCAGAAAACAATTTAACCATAAATGGCTATGTTAGAAGAGAAAAACAAATAGAAAATTAATGAGCAATCAGCTTATGAATATAATAATAAAGGACTAGTAAATTAGTCAAAAGAAACATGAAATAAAGTAAGAAAAATAAGATCACAAATAAATTTAAAAGGCGATAAAGGAAAAATTGAAAAGAAATAAAATAACCTTTTGACGATATCATAAAAATGGGCAATCATTTGGCATGTTATTAAAAATTAAAAATATAATGTGTTTTTAAATCATAGAGATTACTTTGAACAACTTTTGGAAATAAATTTAAAATTCTAGAGTAAATAGAACATTTTTATAAATTATGCAATGTCCTAAAAGCAGCTCCTAAAAGAAAGAAAACACTTGAATGTAATAATTGCCATTAAAGAGATTGGAGAAAAATTCACCTTTAGATAAAGATGATTTTATAGGCTAATTATAATGCACTTTTGGGGAAAACTTATATAAATTATTTGAGGAAACAGAGATGGATAGAAAGTCTCCAGCTTGTTTTATGAGGCAATATAACACTGAAATCCATCCTAGATGAAGGCAACACAATAAAAAATTATAGATCAATCTCCCTTTATGAATATAGAAAAATTCTAAGTACATCAAAAATAAACTCAATGTGGCAAGGTATAACTACAATTAAATGCGAAACAAAACAAAAACAAGAATATCACAATGATGAAAAATTTTCCTAGGAATGCAAGGATAGTTTAATAGTTCAATCGTCTTCTTTCAATTCCCTATAATAACATATTAAGGAGAAAATAACATAAGCATCTAAAAAGATGCATAAAACATTTATAAAATTCATCAGTAATTTGTGATTTTGTAAAAAGCTTATCATTAAGCTTGGAATAAAAGTGAATTCCCATAAAATGATAAATACTTGCCTTCAATATCATGTGACACTAAGAGCATTTCTTTAAAATCTAGTTATTATTCAGGGTTCTTAATAGAAATCTGGTTCATTTAAAAAGAAAGTAAGTTTTTTAAAAGGTTATGAGAAACCTAGAAGAATTGCTGACTCCTTTGAGAGCACTTACATGCCAAATGCTCCTTGTTTGCACAGCTGTCATTCGTGCCCCAGGAATTCAGTGTTAGAGCACAGCCCCTGTTACCTGCTCCATAATCATTCTGCATTGCAAACTTGATTTTGTAGCTGTTATTATCACTGCATGGTCACTGAAAAAGTGTCATGCTGTCCCTGCCGATTGCTTATAATTAGCTGACTCATCAAATTTGGCAGAGGGTACATCTGATTGGAGGAAATTAGGCCACAT
Organism: Indri indri; assembly: GCA_004363605.1. NCBI lineage: Eukaryota > Metazoa > Chordata > Mammalia > Primates > Indriidae > Indri > Indri indri. Next base: position 246,257 of record RJWJ010000253.1, read on the forward strand.
GAACTCTGCTCTAGTGGCCTAGAGATGGAAAAATGAACATCTCACATTTTTAGATTCATTTTTAAGGATGGCCTCTGCCTCTCACTAAGATTTCTAATAGGAATGGGGCTCAGATGTTAGCTGGCCAAAAGAATGACAAATATCCACAACAAACAGGAACAAGCAAGACTGACCACTATCACCCACTGCTTCTCCTCCACATTTATCAAATGGATGCAGTAAATCAGAAAAAGAAATAACAACTAAATAATTTGGGAAAGAAGAAACAAAACCCTCCTTTTGCAATGATGGTTTGATTGTCTATACAGAAATTCTAAGAAAATCTATAGACAATCTTTTGCATTAATAAAGTTTAGAAGCTTGTATGAAAACAAATCAATATACGAAAATTGGTGTTCTTTCTGTATGTCATTTGCAATAGCAATAAAAACAATTAAATCCACAAGAATAAATCTAATTTATGAGTTTTAAAAACGTGGAATTTTTTTTTTTTTTTTTTTTTGAGACAGAGTCTCACACTTTTGCCCAGGCTAGAGTGAGTGCCATGGCGTCAGCCTAGCTCACAGCAACCTCAAACTCCTGGGCTCAAGTGATCCTTCTGCCTCAGCCTCCTGAGTAGCTGGGACTACAGGCATGCGCCACCATGCCCAGCTAATTTTTTCTATATATTTTTAGTTGTCTGATTGATTTCTTTCTATTTTTAGTGGAGATGGGGTCTCACTCTTGTTCAGGCTGGTTTCGAACTCCTGAGCTCCAACAATTTGCCCGCCTCGGCCTCCCAGAGTGCTAGGATTACAGGCGTGAGCCACCGCGCCTGGCCTAAAACGTTGAAATTTAACATTGCAGGACCTACCAGATTATCTAGAGACAGAGAAGATCATTCTGATTCCTATTTGGGCAGAATAAATACTGCAAAGGTAATGATTCTCAAATAAATCTATATATTCAATGTAATTTCATGTAAAATACATAATGGAATTTTTCAACTATCTAAACTCAAGAAACTGAGACGAAAACTCACAAGAAAGAAGTAAAGGGTCAAGAGCTGACAGTTAAACAAAATTAAATTGTTTGGCTATTTCATCCAAAGAGTTATACTTATGTTCATACTCGTTATGCATGTAATGACATACCATTAAGAACAGAAGTTGCGATGGGCTTTTGATAACCTATTTAAGCTTAAGGCATTTCCATTCTATTCCTAGTTTGCTGTTTTTTTAATCTTAAAAGAATGTTGAACTTTACCAAAAATGTTGGGCATCTATTGAGATAATTAGAAACTTTTTATTTTTCTCTTTTAATAACATGGTGAATAAGTTTCATGTCACTAAACTTTCTTCCATTCCTTTGATAAACTCTGCCTTATTGTGATTTTAAAAATATTGATAGATGAGGCTTACTAATTTTTTTATAGTATTTTTGCTTCTAATTTGGGAAGTGAAATTTACCTATGTTTTTCTTTCTGTTATTGAACTCACCTATTTGGGTGGAGCTTTCCTCTTATTTTGGCTCTCTGGAAGGTTGTTTATCAAGTAAGGATCATTTGGGTCTTGAAAGATTGGCAGAACTCAGCTGCCAAACCTTCTGGATCTGATTTATTGGTATTGCTTTGTGGGTAGATTTTAAGCTACTGATTTTCTTTCTTTAATAGTTTAGATTTATTAATACCTCCCAGACTCTAATTCCAGCAGGCCCTGGAGATACCACCTCCTGTGCAGTCCTCTCAGGGCTTTCTAATAGCATCTCCACACTGCTGGCCCCTAAAATAACCCTGCTGTGCTAAGAGGCACAATTAGTAATTAGCACTTCAACTTTTATTCCTGGCTGGGCCCTGGAATATTGTCTCTTGTGTAACTTCTTTCAAGTAGACTCCTCTATACTTCTCTTACTGCTGTGCTGAGGGATGATTTGTGTATATTTCTCAGTCTTGACTGTTGCTTCTAGAAAATGCTCTCTACCCATAGTAAAATTTAAGGAAAAACCTCATGTCATCAGTATATACTATACACTTTCTGAGACGTATCAAGGTGAGTGGGGGTGCAGTCCTCTCCATCTCCAGGTATTTAGGGTGTTCATTGTCTGTAGAAAATTTAAAAACAATAATAAAACCAACACAAATGCCACTGTTTTCTATTACCACCATACTCTGTAGCTCCAAACAATTTCTCAACCCCGTGGTATGTCATTGCATACTATCCTTTCTTATTGCACCAAACCCTAGGCCATTCCTTTCTTTTATTTCAAGATTTAGTTGCTAACTCACTATTGGTTTCTCCAACATGACCCATTTGCTGATTTTTTTTGGATTTAATATTCAAGTAGATGATCTTTCAATACACTGGCTTGTCAGCTGAACCTCTGCTTCTCCAGTGATCATGTCTCCTACTCTATCTCAGCCACTGGATTTCACTGTCCTACACTAGTTCTTTTCAAGATTAGTAATGGCAACATGTCCATAACCTTATTTCAAGTCTCCCATTCTCTCATAATTATGTCCTACATTTTTAATTCCTTATAACAATTTTATCCAATCCTCCTGCTTCTTAACTGTCCCCAAATCATTTCCTTCCTTCCTTCCTCAATTTAAATTTCAGCCAATCTTTAAAACTACTTCCTTCAATATAATGCATTTAGAGGAGTTAATTCTCAGATGGACATCCCTCCACCAACAGGGTATGGGATGTTCCAGCTTCTTTGTTCTTCAGTGAGACGATTCTGATGTCCATTCTGCATGGATGTTCAGAGTCCCTAGAAGAGCTGAGCCCCAGTTTCCCAAATTGTGAGCTGGCTTAATGATATATCCTTTATTGGATATTTTTTACCTTCCCCTTAATTTATTGTTCTAAATTCCTCACTTCTGCTTCCTAGGGTTCATTAACAAATAAACTACCTACACAAAATTCTTGTCTCTGACTCTGTCTTCAAGGGAACCCAGTTTAAGCAACTATGGATGAGTCATCTGCCCTCCTAGCTAAGGTCAATCGCTCCACTTGTATGGGAGAACCTATTCTCCTTGTCTACTCAGGCACATTGCTTCAGCAATTCTCCCTTATATCGTTCTCTTTTCCTTCTACTAATAGATATTCCCATTTTTTTTTCTAGCTACTGTCTTCTTTATTTCCTTAGAGTCAAACTTAGGGAGATGGTTTTTATAATTATTTTAAAAAATAATTAAGGTCACTTATGACTTCCTCATTGCTAAATTCAGTAGCCAATTCTCAGTCTTCATTTTCTCGATTTAGTCAGAGGGCAGCTATAATATTTATTTACTCATTGTCTGTTTTCCTCAACTCTACACTTCAACAGGGCTCCAGTGTGCTCAGACTTCACTCTTCTGAGGCTGGCAGCATGGGCTTTTACTCCTGGTATCGACGATGGAAAGTTTGCCTCACTACAGTGTGAGCAGAGTTAAGGGCTGAGTGTATATTTTCTTTCAACCTGTATTGTCACTGCTTCCTTTGGCCATCCATGGCTTTAACTTGAAATATTATTCTCTCCCACCAACCTCTCAAATCCCCACAATTCCACTAGTTTATAGCAAGTTTATGGCAGAATTCAAATTCCCTAGGGATTTTTTTTAACAATTTTTCTTGTGTGTGTGTGTGGTTAATTGTTCTGATGAATGATTTTCTTTGGTTTCTGTAATTCCTTCAGGTTTGATTTTGGAGAAGGAGCCAGAAACCCAAACTAATCTTCAATCTTAATGGTAACCTGTGTGGTAAGGGGTTTATTCAGCAGGCTGGGGTTGCTCAAACCCAGTGCATTCCCCCAAAAGACTATCTTCAGTAGGACTGGTCTTTAACCTGCTCCTGGGAGATGCTCTCTGAGCCCTTAAAATATCCTACCTTGATAAGAATATTTTATTATGCCTCAAGCCTTGGGCCCCACTGTATCTGTTTGACCAGATAGTTTAAACTCACTAGTTTAAACTAACAAAGCAAACTTATGGTGAATGCCTGTTTTTTGTATACCTGAGGGGGTATAGGCAACTCTATATCATCAGTTTGACCTCTGGGGGGCTGAAGACTGAATATTGTAGTTCAATCATGTGGGCACTATATGCCTAAGCGACTAATTCTCAATAAATCCCTAGATATCAAAGTACAGGTGAGCTCTCTCATTGGCAATACTTTGTGCGTATTGTCACACATTTTTGCTAGGAGAATTAGTGCATACCCATGCAACTTCGCCAGGAGGGGGCACTGGGAGGCTTGCACAAGATTTCTCCCAGACTTTCTTTATGTGCCTTTTCCCTTTGCTAACTTGGATCTGTATCCGTTTACTGTAGTAAACTGTAACCACAATTATAACACTTTAGGGAGTCCTGGGGGTTCTATGGAATCATTGAACCTAAGGTTGTCTTGGGGATCCCTGACACAGAACCAGATATCTAAAACAAGGGTATAAAAGGATTGGGATTATAGAGATTAAAGAAAAGGATTTGAGGAACATTTCTTTGGCAAGAGCTGTGATGTGACTTTTACTCACCTCAAGTCTAATGAGAAGACTCCACCAGAATTCCTAAGAGAACTAATATGTGTCCTCTAAAATGTGGCCATCACGGTGGATCAGTGTTCTACCCTCTCTTGGGAGAATGTCCTGGTTAGTTACTTTGGAGATGAAAGTGAGGATAAACATTGCTGCTGTGCAGAGTTTGGCCTGCACTCCCAGAGTTTGTTTAAAGTGATAGTCCATGTATGTTTTCTATAATATGTATAATGTGGGCCATGCCCCACCCCCCCCACACAGAGAGAGAGAGAGAGAGAGAGAGAAAGACAGACAGAGAGAAGCAGTGTGGGGTTTCTGTAGGAGGGCTGCCCACAGAAACAAAAATAAACCTCAGCAAAAAGAGAAAATTCTAGAGTTCTAATAGATCAAACTAAGGACTCCACCTTAACTGTATCAAAGAAACTTCAGGTAAGAGATCTTCAAAAAAAACTGTAAAATCACTCACCAAACATGTACTCAATGTTAAATACATGCCATGTCTGCGAAACATAAAGTCAACTTAACAAAGTACCCATAAAGAACTTTTCTGCCTTTAGCTTTGCTCCCTCCCCATTTATGTCTGCTGGGATGTGATTAAACACCACACTTGGGAGAGTAAGGAGAGGGGGTGAAGCATAAGGCAGGAAAAGAAGGAAGGACCACAATCCTCTGCCCTGACATACTGCTTGGTAAAGTTTCGGTAAAGAACAGGAAAGGAACTAACTTCAAAATAAGTTTAAAATTTTGATTGATTTCAAGACTAGATATTTTTTATAACTGAATTGGGATTGAATTGTGATTAGACCATAGTACTGTTTGTTGCCTAAGATTGATGAAAAAAGTTATGGGATAATGGGAATTTTTATCAAGGACAGGGAAGAAACTTTCCCCACTAAATACATTTTAAAGAGGGGAAAGTTCCTCTCTGTTGAGAGGGGAAAGAAAAAAAAAAAAAGCATTATTTTACTCTATACCCAGGAGTCTTGCTTGTTTAATACGTCTGTAACACATACATTGTACATGTTTGTAAGCATGTGGTTCAGGTTTTTTCCCCTGCGGATTGAAACAAACTCTTCGACAAGAATGACTAAGGGGAAAAATGCCCTTCTGCTGTTCTGGGTAATATTTTTTATCTGTTTTCTTTTGCTCTTCATTTTGCTGATCCTTTGTCCTAATTGATAGAGCAGAATCAAGGTCAGAAAAATGGAATAATATGGACAGTTTGTATCATAGCTCTTTCAACATGGCCCAATTGTCTAATTGACATTTCTGCCCTGCATTTAAGGTGGATGCTTCTGGCAGGACCAGAGCATTGAGTTTGCAGAAGGGCAGTAGGCCCTGTCAGAGGAGAGCTATTTATGCAAAGAACTTCAGGCACTTGCTCTCCAACTCCTTATTTCTTCCTAGGAATGTATGCTTTTTTGTGAGCAATGCAGCCACCCTGAGCAGTAGAATCAGATGATAACGGTCTTCAGTATAATGAAGAAGCAAAGAATGCTGAAGAGAGGGATTTGACAGTGTGGTATCACATTGCATCATAATCACTGGATTTTTCAATGGGCCTTAGCAAAGTTAAGTAACATTCTGAAAGATAGGAGGTGTGCAGTTTTTTTTTTTTTTAACCAACAGAAATGAGCTATGAGCGGTGTAGTCCTTACGCCATGGAGGAAGTGAACAGGGCTTCTTTTGCTTAGCAGGGTAAACTTCAAGAATCTGCCAAGGCAGTATAAAACAGTTGGAAGAGAAAGAAAAAAGGTGGCAAGGAGACTGATAATAATCCTGAATTTCCTTACTCCCTTACATGGACCTCTTTTTGGAGAGTATAGGGTTTTTATACCTGAATACTTATCTAAGTAGGGGTGGGTTGAAGGAGAGCTGAAGTCATGTGGACTGTTTGTGACCTCTAGTCAAATACTGGTTCTCAAACTCGATTTGTCAGTGGCAGGTGCGGCCACACAAATAAAATCTGCTTTTAAGTTTAATTATATCAATACAGCCTCAAGTACCACGTTTACGTATTCAAGATGGATAGTTGATGGATTTTTCCTATATTAACCATTTAAGTAAGATAATTATTTGCCATTCTGTGACATTTAATTATAATGCTATGACTGATCTACATAGTTTGAAGGGAAAAATTGCTTTATATGTCATTTAAGATTTGTATGAACACATTTAAACTGCAGAAAAGATTGCTTAGAAAAATGCAGAGCTGGCTCCCAAGAGCTCTTGATTACCTTCTGTATCAAGACCATTTTTTAAAAAATCGGCTGTACTATCACAGCATAATTTCAAGGTGACCACCTGTCAAAGAGCTTCTGGGGAAAAAAGGCAAAATATCTCCCTGTCTTATTTGTGCATTTAGTTTTATAAACATTTCTAATTTTCCAGAGGGTATTATAGGATAAAATTTTAATGGTATGGTAATGGTTAGCAATGAGTAAATAACATGAATTCTCAGTTGATGTAATTTCATTGCCAGGTTTGAATGATGAAGGTAAAAGCTATCATGGAGACTGGAAACACATTTATTAGCAGATGTTCAGTTGTGCAGGAGAGATCTACATGAATAAAAAAGTTTACCCTACTTGTATTGAGAGCTCTCAATTTCTTCTTTTCCCAGGAAGTGCATTGTACTTTGGACTGAGTTGAGTCATAATTAAGCTGTGCTAAGAAAACGTTCAAGTAACAATGATTTGCAAATGATCAAATTATTGTGGGCTTAGCTTAGGGCTTTGCCAGCTGGAGTGATTTCTCTATTATAACCATATGTCTGTTAATAAATTTGATTCAAGTATAAAACAATTACAGATATTCTGGAGATTGGGCAGAACAATTAAAAACAGATAAGGTTGTTTTTGTGACTTGGTCTTAAAATCAATGAAGAAACTAAGATGATGATGCTAAATGCTCCTTGGCTAAAGATTGCAAGATGTGATAAAGCAGTTAGCATGCTTTGAATCTAATTGTCTCAGATATGGTATGATGACCCATCACACAGGATAGCTTAATAGAGTGGATCTTAAAACATTGAAGGCACTGTGCAGGCTTCAGAGGAATTCCCCTGTTACCTTCCTGAGTTTACCTCATGAATGTTTCACTGAAAGCAGAGGGGATGATCATTAGCAAAGTGGAATCACAGAGTAGATCATTTGGGGCAAAATATTGTACTTGCTTTTTTAGAGAGTAAAGATCTTGGCAAGGGTAAAAATGAAAAAGAGGATTTTTAGGGGTATTCATTCATTGCTCTTTAAAGAAGCAGCTTCATCCTTCAGGAATTTTTAACCTTCCCTTCTCCCTAAATCTGCTCTCTGAGCTCTTTAAGATACATTAATCTGCAATGTCCTACTGTCTCCTATCACATTTCCCAGTTTAAATTATCTAGGAGAGTTGGCTATAGTTCTTCACCATTTTTACAAATTCATGATCTTACTAAAAAGGGTGTTACCGAAACTGCTGACCTCTTCCATCCCCGCATCTTACAACAACACACTCCTGACAGCTGTATTAGCAAAATTGTAAATCCAGTAAAGAAGTTATTAATATGGAAAGGTCAGTACATGTCAAAAATGGTAAAGTGTGGATAACTTGACAGAAAATTTCAAATTGAGAACTGCTTGGAAGAAGGCAAGAGATCCTATGACTGGTTCAATATATTTGAAACTTTGAAAATTTGTTTAACGGCTTGAATCATTGTGAATCTTTTGGAAATTGATTGAATCATATATTCCTGTTTGAGGGAGTACTTCTTCTACCTCTGTGTTTCTTCTTTCTCACGAACTGACTTATTCCTTTTTCAGATACCTTTTTAGCATTTAACTCTTAATTCCTCTTTGTGGAAAAACCACATGGTTTCTGGAAGGCTCACTTATTCTTAACTCAAATATTGTATTTTTTCAAGGGGCAAATAAGCATGTGAGGAAAGAAAGTTCTTGAATCTTAAAAATCACATTGAGTTCTATTTTTAAAATCAGTACTATATATAGGTACATAAAACCACATAAACATTACTAGTCATAAAACAGCAGCCAATGGGCATGGTATTTATTTAATACTTATTTTTGAAAAAATTATTTTCCATTTTAGAAAAAAAAAAGGCAAGGATAAAAGTGTATTTCCCTGAGTGACATAAATTAACAACTGTTGATTCCAAAAATATAACTGTCTGCTCTTATTTAACATTCTTAATGATCTGAAAGAAAGATGGCCTAGTGCGAACTCCAAATTTTGGTGTCCATAATCTCTTCCAAGTTGTCAGAAGCTAGCTCCTGGTGACGAGCTTCAGAATTCCATAAGGCAATTAGAACGTTGCTATTGTATTTGGATCGCTGCATTTTCACAGTAATTTCTGACTTGTTCTTTAGCATAACTATTTGAAATTTGTTTATATGGGAAGACAATTATTTGTTGCTTCTTACAGATGAACAAACAGGCTTTGAGAAGAAAAAGGATTTCCCCAAGTTTATTCACCCAGTAGGTGAAAGAGTTTGGACTGAAACAAAAAATGTTTGACTTCTAGTCCAAGGCTGCCTAAAACAACAAGGGCATCAGAAACCAAATAAATGCATCAGTTCACAAAGGATTTAGATAAATTCTTAGATGTTAGATCCATAACGGTTTATTAAAGGTCATCAGGTGTTCTTAATATACATCTCCTGTTTCTTCAGGGTAATGTCACGGAGGGTAACCATGCAATCCCTTAAAAAACCCCTTTACTGTCACTGTCAGAGACGCAATCCTGGTCTCCAGGCTTATTGGCCTGTCCCAGTGAGCCATTTCTCAAGTTCTTATCTTTTGGATACAGAAGCATATTACTAGGGAGTGTGAAGGGGAAGTTGACTTTAATCTTAATTGCCTGCATAACAGTATTTTAAAAATGATCTCACTCTGTAAAATATTAAACCCTACCACTACTATAGAAGTCAGGAATCCTAAAGCAGAGCAAAGGTTATTAGAAAAGAAAAGTCAAGCTTGCAATAACCACACCTTCTATTTCTCTGAATTTGTCATCAAAGTACAGTTGCAGTTCCAAGCAGACCATAGCCATATTACAGAATGCTCAGTCTGTGCAACTATTCTACCCCTGATCAATTTGCATGCCAGGCCAGGCCAGGTATTTATCTCAATGATATTTGATTTTTCCTTTTTTTTTTTTTTTTTTGCTTCCTTGATGTTAGAATGCTCCTCTAAAATTTTTGTTTAAATAACCTGTTTGTGAAAATAACTCAATGCAGATTATGAATGCAATGCATGTGGCTTCTTATATGATAGATGTTTTGTTAACCAACATTTTAATTTTACTATGATTGTGCCATGATTAAACTTAACCTTGTTAGGGAGTTATCCACTTCTACAAAAAGAACTATGGAGCTAAAACCATGGGTTCAAATATTGGAGCATCTGTTTTTGTTGGCCAATATATAGTAAATATAACCCAGCTTCATTAGATAGCATTTACATTCTGATGTTTATATACCGATATATCCTAAATCAAAACTAATAACATGTTATGTTTTCGATTGCCTGCTTGTACAATAACTCCTGATTTAACATAATAAAAGAAACTATGTACAAAACCACATTGCATTCCTAACCTTTTGTGGAGGTGCCCGGAGTGGGGGTGGGAGGCAGGGTACATGATTCTGGGTTCATTTCACATGAAGACAAAGTTAATCTCACCCAGAATGTTACTGTTTTCCTGGTGAACAGAAAGTTCATTTCTAAAGTCTGTGGGGCAGAAACTGAAACCTCTAGGATCCCTGCCATTGTTGAGTTTTAAACATTTAACACAACATTTTGGTGGGTAAAAGCTATTTTCCAGGCTTATAATAATTTCTGATACATTTCATGCTGGCTGAGAAAGGTGATCAAGGGTATAAATTCCATAACATGTCAAATCTCTATTCACACGTTTATTCCCGTGCACGCACGTTTGAGGCCAGCAGATTTGGATTTGAGCCCTTGCTAGTCCCGCTGCTTTTTTGTCCTGTCATCTTGGGCAAGTTATTTTAGATCTCAGGTTCTTAGTTTCTTCCTCTGTGAAATGTGAATATAACATCTGCTTTGATTCACTTAGCATGCCCAAGTGCCTAGCAAAATTCTTGACAATAAAAAGTATGTATTAATAAGAGTATTATTTGTATGGTTATTGACTATGATAATGTATGCAAAATTTTAAAACATTTTATGTACTTAGCTACTGCTATAATAAAGATTTCAACAGTGTTATCATCAATATGTACTAAGCATATAAACAGAATGTTAGACTATATAACATTTTAAAGCTCAGTTTGAAAGTATCAAGTGAAAATATTTTTTGATTTATATATATAAATATATATTACGTATACATATTTAATATTGTTTAACATATGACTATCAAAATTACTAGTCTGAAAATCTTACTCTGTGATCTTGGGCAACATACTTTCCTTTGCTCACCTGAACAGATTTTTCTTTTGTTTGTTTATTAAATGGAGATTAAAACAATCTGTATCATAGATTTGTGGGGAGAATTAAATGAAGCAAGAGTGCTTATAAATAGACCTTCAAGAGACCCTTAATAATTATTAGTTGAATATGGATCAGACAAAATTGAACCACAGCTAAGTTAGCTTTAAGACATCTCTTTCAGCTCTAATGGTATATCACTCTCCACAAATTTTTCTACATATTAAAAATAATATACATATCAGAAAGGACAAATTGATGTGGCTTAGAGGTACACTATATGCTTTTAAGTATTGAAGACCCTGAAATTTTTAATTTTCCGTTAATCTGTAGGCATAGACTATGACTCTTTGAATTTTGTGACCCTGTACCCTCCCAGGAGCCTGACACACGGGAGTTTTCCAGTTCATATTGTTTGATCAGTTCTTCCAAATGTTAAATGAAGAGAGTAACACTATCATAGAAAGGAGTAGATGATAAAATCACCTGGGGACATCCATAGCTCCGGGATATCAATAGCTCTCAGCACATGTTTTCCTACAAAGTTGCTGGGTCCAGGCTGCTATCAGTGCCTCCCTGTGGGGATACATGGCATGTGCCTCCACACATAGGACATCCTTCTCCCTGCCCCAAGTCATACCCTCAATTGGTCTAATGAGCTGTGTTGACATGGAATTCTGCTATAATACTTCATTCTCAGTCACAGGAAACGGCGCATCTTCCTATATTACCCAAATGGGGCATCTCTGAGAGATGTAGGAGAAGCTGCATGCCCAACATTTCTATCCATGGGAGGATTAAGGAAACCTGTTATGAGCCTGCTCTTCACGTGGATTTTCCAAATCAGGTTCTCTCATTCCTTCAAAGATGCCAAGTCAGGTCGTAGAGATATACTGGATCTTTAAATGTTCATTTTGTTTTCCCTTAAATCTGAGCAACATTCAGAGGTCTCTTCCCTTTTTCCTCAAAAAATGTGTTTAACATCTGTCTATTTAATTTAGATCCTAAGCAAAAGGAAAACCACGTACTCTAGCAATGATCTACGTTGCCTCAGGGCTTGGGTGAATTTAATCATTTATTTGGATCCACAGATAGTTGCCTAGTCAATAAACTTTGATGGGGGAATGTAAATGATTGCATTTGAAGATTGCATATGAAGAGTTGATAATCATGCCTAAATTTTAGTGTTTCTGTTAATACTTTAAAATACATGAGAGAACAGAATAATTTTTTTAAAAAAAATACTTGCATCCCTGTTTTTCTAATTAGCTTTCTACTGGAAATGTATGAATCCTGGATTATTTGAAACAAGTTTTGTTTTTTCTCTAGTAAGGGGATTTTTTAAGACTAGAAATGTAGGGCATAGTTTAGGTAGAACTAAAGCTAAAGAAATATACACAATGGAAAGTTTCTAACCAACGATGCTGAAAACACTAGACAATACAACTACTGCCGATTATGTAAAGGATCTTTTCTAGGGCTGGTGATTAAGAGAATAAGGCCTCTAAAAAGAGGCCTCCAGTGGACAGGGTACAGGTATATGAAAACATTCATAGCAATAACAAAGGGAGTGTATATAAGGTATTTTCATAAAGTGCATGAATAATCATAATAATGACTACCAGTATTATTGCCATTGTGCATTGAGCAGTTTTATCCTAGGTTCTCTCATTTTATTTTTCCAACCAAATGATGAGTTAACCATTATATCCTCAATTTGCCCATGGTCACTCATCTTAAAAGTGGTAGAGCCAGTACTTAAACTCAAGTCTGTCTGATTTAGAGCCCATGATCTAGACACTACTTTACAGGCCCCTCCAATGACTTACTCAAGATCGAAAAAGTAAGAATAATGAATAATAAATTGGAGAAAATGATGAACAATAACAAGATCGAATTAAATTAAAATAAATATGAAACCTGTGCTTGGAGTCAAAAATTCAACTGCAAAGTATGTAAGATAAAGAGATTTGACTTAGCAAAATTTCATGTAAAAAGGGGTTAAGGAGGCTACGGTGAATGAATTTTATGCCAACATTGTTATGCAGCCTCTAAAACCTTGGGGTATGTTAACAGGCTTTCTCCATAGGCCTAATATTATTGTTTTGGGCAGAATGCTTTTTCACTGTGTAGAACAGTCTCTGTTAGGCAAGAGGCTTAGCATCCACAGTCCCCTCCATGCACTAATACCAGTAGTATAAACAGGCAAAGAGAAAGTAACTCTTCATTTAAAACACCCTCTACTCCTGCAATGGCTTGGTTGGGAACTGCTGCATTAATAGACATACGCTAGTCATAAAAAAGGAGATAATAGATAAATTTTACTTTGAACTGGTCAGAGATTACTGAGGCTATTTTCATGACATTTAAACAAGAATCTTTACTGTTAAAAAAATGTCCAAAGAATAGTCATTCGACATTGTCAGATTTTGCAAAACATCGCAGTACCTGTACAATACATTTTTCCCTTTGCCTAACCAATTTTTATTGGATTTCAGTCACTTGCAACCTACCATCCTAAATGCTAGCACAAAGTTCCTAAAACTTAAAATCATATATTTAAGAAATGCCAAAAGAATTGGGATTATTTAGTCTTAATGAAAGTTAACAGAGGACACAATATTTTTCAATATCTGAGGGAAAAACATGGCTTAGGAATTAGACTTGTGTTATAGAACCCAGAGAGCAAAATTGAGACCAGTGGTTAGATGACGAAATAATTAGAAATGGTCAAAAATAAAAGAGCTATCTTGAGAGGAAGGGCCTTCTTTCTCATCAGGTATGTTCAAGGGGAGGCTACCATCTGAGCTGTTGTCTATGAATGAGATAGGAGGTTGGACTCTTGAGGTCTCACTCAATGATTCTAACTCTATGATTCTATCTTTTTGGACACAGGTTATTGCAGATTCACTTACTTCTAACTGTTTTTGATAAAATGCCCTTCTTTTACTTCTGCATTTTCTGAATACATATCAAGTAATACATTCTCTTGAAGACCTATTTTTAGATGCACAAAAACTTCATAGATTTAGTGCAGATCAAAATATTCAAGCAGCACATCAGGGTCCCCAGAGCTTTCTGCACCTGAACAGAAGAAAAGAAAAATCCAAACACTTTATTAGCAACTGTACACTCTCCTTAGAACACATAGGCTTAGCCTGCTGTGTTCCCATCACTTAGTCTTCCCTCCTCTGGGGAGGCACTCAAAGCCAAGCTCATCAGCACTGCCAAACATTCTGAGAAGGAGCAAAGCATTCATGGTTAATGAACTGGTCCAGCAGGACTACCCTGCTAATGGGAAACTGGTCCTCTCTAACACTCAGGTGAAAGATTTTTCCGGTCCCAGCAGCCACCTACTTTTTTTTTCATTTTAACCGGAGAAGGAAAACCTCTTTGATTAGTATTAAGTTCATATGAGGCCGTGAAAATCTCCTATTAGAATCACTGTAATTCTGTGACACATAGAATTGGCCCAATTGTTCTGTGGTCAGCAAGGATTACACAACGTATAGATGCCTTTTCCTCATTTCCCTTGGCTCAGGGTGCATTTACTCCCTTGAAATTGTGTGCACCTGAAAGAGGAAATAGAAGACGACATCATGAGAGATTTGGCTTAGGAAAATTTTTAGTATTTCACTTCTAGAGTAAGTGCCTACATGGAAGAACATGGATCTTAGGCCTCACTAAGAATGATTATCTAAGACAGCAGATCAGCCCTGCTTGCCTCTCCTGTGAGAGGATGATCCTTCTATTCTGCTAGATAATTAACCTCTTCCTGCTTTCCTGCTGCCACCTCTCCTTTGGCTTCCTTTTGACTGACTTTTCTATAGACTCTCTGCTCTTCTCTGTATCACACAGTTCTTTAAGTTGCTTGGTTTTAAAAATATTATTTCTATTCTAATTTTGCCCTTATACTGAATGTCTCAATTCTGTATCACCTGTTGTTATTCTCTATAGAGCTCTGTATTTCTTGCTTACTTACTGGTTCTTTCCCTGGGATGCCCTTTCACTACCTAATAAAACGTTATCTGCTAAGAGCAAGCTCATTTCCTTTCTGCAGTAGTCACAGCTGCATCCTCTTCAACATTGGGACCTAAGGTTCTGCTGTTCCTAGACTTAGACACCTTCAGTGAACTATGTCTCACCATTCTGACGTACATACCACAAACACTTTCCCATCACAGATTTTAGACTGTGGAGTTCACTATCCTAGCCCTGGACTCATTTCTCACTGCTTCAGACATGGACTTCTCTCATTGCTACAAAAAGTTTTCATATGTATCTTAAACACTGAAAATAATGGCATTAAAAATCTGGAAAGAAACAGTCATCTGTCCTATGAGGCTTTTTATTGTGAGACCAAAATATTTCTGTATCAAATATTCATCCTCAGATAGATTTAAAAGATCAAATGTCCCATCCAAGCTTATCAGTACTGACCTCACTTGTCAACAGTAATACTATTCCTTGTGTTCGATGATCAATCCTTCATTCTGGTAGCAACCTCACACAGAGAGGTTGCTCAACCCAAACTCCTTTTCTGATGAATACATTGATATATCAAATGGTGAAGTACCTTATGTAAGCTTTAGGACTTATGCAGAGTGAAAGCTGAATTCAGGTCTCAGGTGCTTGTATTCTTAGCCAAGTGCTTTCTATGTCAGCAGTGTGCTAGCGGTGTTGAAAATCGGCATCATATTTCACTTTCAATGTCCCTTCTTTAGCGTGATTTCTTTTGAATCTTAATTTTTTTCACGAGGAAATTCTTCCATCACTAGC
Organism: Indri indri; assembly: GCA_004363605.1. Taxonomy (NCBI): domain Eukaryota; kingdom Metazoa; phylum Chordata; class Mammalia; order Primates; family Indriidae; genus Indri; species Indri indri. Next base: position 261,974 of record RJWJ010000253.1, read on the forward strand.
TTGCATCTTGGCAATTATTTAACTAGAAGACTAAAAAAAATATGAAGTAGTTAGCAGTAGTTATCAGATATGCCAAACATGTATAAGATATAAAAGGCCCAAATGATGTACATTGATGTACTCCAAAAATTATAAATAAAACAGAGAAATGGGGAAGATCAATAAAGAAAGCTGTGGTAAATTGTAATTAATAATGTGAAAACATTGACATTTTTGAAAATTATTCAGAAAAAGTTAGATCTGGCTTCTATCAAATACAATATCATCACAAAACTTTAAAATGAGTATGTCTCTCGAAGCATTTGGAATTTGGGAAAAGCTTAGTATTTGGGGTTTGAGCAAAATACTGCAGCTTTTGAAATGGAACAGAATCCTCATGAAAACTCTGAGTTTCCTGGATAAATAACAGGCCCTCAGGGATTTTTCCACATCTGTTAACCTGTGGAACTATCTACAATGCTGTCTTTACCTCTACTGGCTTCTTGGATGTATAGAAGTGTTGCAGAACCTATCAGGAGAGCTTTTTCTATCACAAAACTCTGTCTAGTGGCAGCTGAGTCAGTCAGACTGACTGCTCCAATTCTGTCTGCCGAGAGGTTGTTTAAAATCCATTGTTTTTGAAAGTTGGCCCTAAGAAGGCTCCAGTTAGGATTCCTTGCGCTGTCCTTGTGGTCCATTCATGTTAGTATGAATGCTAGTGCCTAAACATTGCCTTAATTTTTAATCAATCACCACTCTATTTAGTGGGCGTGAGATTTATATCCAAGCTATAAATGGCTGCCCCTCATTTCATTTTGAGGATCTTCATTAGCTAGTGGAGTCATTGTCTTCAAGCCCACAGTTAAGACTGAATAACATCTGAAAGACTTCTGATTATTGGAACCAGGATTATTAATTCTTTATATCCATTTTTCGCTCTGATTAGTGGTTCTTCCTTCAAAACACAGGAAATCACAGGCTTACGTAGATAGAGTGGGAGATGCTTTTTTTTCAAATCTACCTATGAGTGCTGTCCCTTGTGTAACTTAGTCATTTTCAGGACTAATTTTAGGTGATTTGGAGTGGAATCAGAATTTGCTTGACATTTTGTTTTTCCCAGGCATTATCATTCCCATTCCCAAGCCTGTGCAGTCTCCCAATTGTTGCACTGGCTTTAGAGTACTCCAGAGTGTGAGATTGCTGGGTTTTAGTGAAGCTTTTTACTATGCAAACATCATCATGCTTGGGTCTCTGACTATGGTAGAAACATTTTTTCTTAGGGAACATACAGAGTTCCTTTGTTATTCCACTTCGGGGTTTTTGAAGACTGGCTTTGGTTACAGTTTATACACAAGATGCAAACATACCCTGCTATTCTGATGTTTTTCTACTAAGTCTTCTAGAGCACATAGTTTAATTCCTAACCAACTGAAGAGAGTAGTTTAAATAAGTTCTTCCTCATAAGAATTATTAGGTTCAGTCCTGGATGTTTCCTACCTAATCTTATTTCAGCCAGTTTTATATTTTGGGGTCTGTCGATTGCAATCCCTACTCCTGGAACTAATTTCTTAATTGGCTTCAAGTAATAGGAATACAATTTGAAATACTTACAATATTTTGTATGCAAAGGGGGAAACTTATTTTAAGGGTACAAAGGTGTTTCATAGAACCCAGGGACATACATGCACGTATGATCGCAGTTTGTTTCAGGGAGAAATAGAAAAGAATGCTCTCAGGAAGCACTCTCCCTTTCTGCCCCCACCCTGCTTCTCCCCTCCCCTCCCCTTGCCTCCTCTCCCCTCCCCTCCTCTCATCTCTTCTCCTCTCACAGTAAAGGTAGAATCAGGTATTTGCTCAAAGAAGAGGTAAACATTTGTGTTCTCCTAATAATCTTCCCCTCTGTTTACCTCTCTCATTCATACCAAGGTTTTGTGTGGCAGAGAGGATCAAATGATGGGAAGAAATATAAAAATTTACCATCATTTTGGAAGTTAGACAATTTTTGAGTCAGGTTGAGATGAGGCATTGCTTGATTCCTAGGCATTAATTGTACTATGAAGCAAACAAAATTTTCAAAGATTCTTCCAGGCAACCTGTCTGTCTTAATTTATGTTTTCCGAGGACCTTATAAATTATAATTATTGATGCTGGAGAATGAAACCCAATTAGCCTTACGTGGTTGTTCATAGATGAATCTATAACCCAAGGCTTTGTTTTAAATGCCAACGAGAATTGTAGTCAAACCTGTTTTAGTCACTTTTGTTTGAGTTTATTCACAGAAGTCTTTCACTGATGCTTAAAGTAATATGCCATAGTTTTCATTATTAAAATGACTGGCTGCCCTTATACTGTTGTATCATTAAGTTAGCTATTGTTTGTAAAAGGGATTTATTTTCCTTTTGGTCCTCTTTATGCAGACACAATATCTGTATTAGTCAGCTATTCCTGCAATAATGCTGTTTAACAAAGTAAAACCCAAACTCAGAGATTTATAGTAGTAGACACTCCTTTTTCTTAGTCTGGGCCTGAAGGTCTGCAGATGCAGCTCTGCTTTGGGACGTTGCTCAGCTTGTGTCCATGCTGAACTTGGCTACATCTACTCCCCATGCATTTTCGTTCTTCATGGGCCAGCAGCTACCCGAGACTTGTTCTTAGCGCAGTGAATCGCATGAGTGAATGAAGATGAGCAGAAATGCTTCATACCTTCTGCGGCTTTTGTCTGGAACTAGCACCTTCTCACTTCTCCCACATTCCTTTGACCATGTATGTGACATCAGTCTCAACATCGTGGGAATAAATATATTCTGCCTTTAGTCAGGGAACTATAAAGTCATTTGGCAAAAGGTGTGAGTGTATAAACCTATTTAAGGGAGGTCATCAAGAATTGACAGGCGTACCACACTGAAGGAAAAAGAATTTTGCTGTTTAGGTTAGGAATATCTGATGTCCTTCCTTCCCACTATTTTCATGCCAATAGCATAACTACGACTTTTATCTTTTGTAAAATACTTGCTGGGATTTGATAATACAATGAAATCTTCACAGGATATTGTCTTGGGCATTGCCGATATCTTGGGTTATGAAAAAGGATGTCAAAACCTCACATAATCAGCAGCGTGTATATACAGATAGAAAATTAAATTGTAAGTCTTCTTTTAAAAGTCAGCTTGGTAAATGATTTTAAGAATGCATAATTATTGAATTGGTATTCTACCTCTACTCATTCAGTGTTCCAAAAGTCATTTTCCAGTTTCAAGGAGAGTTATGGCTCTGATCCAAATTTCCCTTTAAATTGAGGAGTAAAAAATTGAAAAAATAATGATAAAGACCAACTGTAACCTACATATACGTTTTCACTTGGTTCAGTTTTCCCATCAATGACTTAAAATCAGAGAATAGCAAGTTCAAATATTTTATTTTCTACTATAATAAGGATTTTGTGTTAAAAATAATATTGGTCACTGCTTAAATAGTACTATAGTACTTTGAAAATATCATCAAATAAACAAATTAGCATTTTTGCCAAATCCCAAAGGAGAGTTGATTATTGTAACTTCAAAGTTGCATAAATAAATCTTCTTTTTAGTATACCTACAATGTGCACAATATCATTTTCCACATTACCAAATTATAATAGGAAAAAAGAACACAAGGTTGCTGTTTTTAAAAAATATGTATACAACGAATGATCAGGAATACTGTAATTTAGTTCTGATTTAAAATCTTTTTGTTTTTTTAATTTGGGAAGAAGTTGGTATCAGGAATTATTATTCTGGAGAATCACCCAGATGTAATTTAAATTATTTTCTTTTCTTATAAACAAAACTTAATCAAGAACGCATAGTAGAAAGCATGTGTGTTATAAACACATAGTAGAAAGCATGTTACAGACAGGTATGCATTTCATTCCTTTCAAGCTAAATCAAGGGAAATTAAACAAAAGAGAAGACAGTTTTCGAGCAGCAGCTAAGGCATATTTAGATTTAGGAAAGGTTTTACTTTCATTAGAATTATTTTATTGAGATGAAACAGTGAATACAAGGATATGCAAAAGAAGGCAAGTGCTGCTTGATGAAGTTTGGCGAAAATAATCTCAAGTGCAAGCAATGGGGATTTAAGAGGTAAAGGTAGTACAGGCTTCCAGGTAAGTTAGTCCAGTTCATTGGAGTTCCATTTTTGGAGTACTGCAGTAAGCCAGACATTCTTTTAACAGTATGGGGGGTCCACATAAAAAAATAATCTTTTGTCCTTAGACCAAGGAATTTACAATGACAGCAGTAAGTAAACAAGGGAAGTGGTTTGTATTTGACTGGAATAAATTTGGTTTCCCACTATTTCAGTTAGGACCAAACAAAGCTCCCAAATAGATGTGATAGTGATGCTTTGCTAGATAAAATGTCACAGTGGTGGGAAGAAGGAAGCTCCTTGGGAGGCAGATTTCACAGTTGATAGCTCTCGACTGAGAGAGTTTTAACTTTCACTGTTATACTTATTCCATGAGACAGACAGGCAGTTTGCGTTTTCAAAGCTGTGACAATAAAGTGAAAAATAGAATATGTGTAAAATATCGAGCCATTCAAATTTCCTCCTTTTTAAGTTGAATTGTGTTGGTTTAATTCCTTTAATAATGATTAAAGTTTTCAGAAACAGAAATTATAAAATCAAGTAATTGTTATATAATAAAATTGACTCACTATAATCCACGTAATCATAGATCTCAATAGTTATATTCAGCAAATTTACTGGAATTGATTTTTCTGAAAAAAAAAAAAGCTTTATTTTAGAGTTTCAGCCCCAAACACATTTCCAGCTAATATCTTGCTTTTAGTATAAATTCATTGTGATTTCCTACACTTTTACTGTAAATAGTGTAAGCAGAGGGAGAATGAATGTTCAGAGTGAGGACTCTAAGGCACTGTGAGCTTTTCAATCATCAAAGAAGTTTCAATCATGTTTGATGTTTCCTCCTTACAAAGGCAGAAAATTGGACCATTGCATTTTAGAAAGGTTATAGACTGCAGGTTCTAGTTCACTTTAAGTTAAATAGAAGATGGCATTAATCCACTCTATCAGTTATTGAAAGCTAGCCTTGATTTAAATTTTATGTATAAATCATTATACTTTCAATTTCATTGGCATGTGTGTAAAAATTTATTTCTAAATTCATGTTTGCATAAGGGCTTAGGATTTGGGGACCTTTTTTAGGATGTCTATGATCTTTAAAATTTACTGAATATTCAGATTTAATCTTTCCCTTTGGGATAGTTTGTAATCAACTCTGAGGGTCCATGGTAAACGATATGAGGCTGCTGTGTAGGATCACTTATTTGCTATCTTAGTCCATTTTCTGCTGTGATAACAGAATACCACAGACTGGGTAATTTATACGGAATAGAGGTTTATTTGCCTCGTGGTTCTGGAGGCTGGGAAGTCCAAGGGCACAGCCCCAGCATTTGATGCGGGTCATCCTGTGACAGAAGGGTGGAAGGATGGAATGTGAGAGAATCACCCAGGACTGGGTTTCCTTTACAGGAACCCGCTCTTGAGATAACTAACTTCTCCCTGTAATAACACGATTAATCCATTCATGAGGGCTCCACCCTTGTGACCCAATCGCTTCTTATTAGGCCCCACTTCCCAGTGCTGTTATATCGGTGATTATGTGTCTAACACAGGGAATTTTGGGGGACACATTCAAACCACAGAACCTAGCTTCAATCCTGAGCATTAATAACTCTTCTAGGTCTGAAAGACTTACTCCCTCATTTCATTATGCCCAAATATCACCTTCTTAGAAAGACCTTTCCTTACCAGTCCAAATAAAATATCATTTCTTTCCTTACCAATCTCTGTCTTCCTTACTCTCTTTTATTTTTCTTTTCATCTCTTGTCATCAAATGACACATTAGGTGCTTATTTGTTTGTCTCCCTGCCCCAGTAGAATAAAACTCCATAAAGTCAAGGACATTTTCTGTTTTATTCGTTTCTATTTCCTCATCCTGGAACAATTAAGTGCTTGATAATTTTTTTTTTTTTCGATGAGTGAATAGATTGACTGTCTCAACTCATCTTTTATTATGAGTATGGTGGTTCTCATTGGGGATTGTAAAAAGGTAATTTAGGTTTTTCAGTTCTATCTAACTGCATTTTATGGGGAAAAATATATGGTATGGTGGTGCCTGGCAATTCTGGGCGGTCAGGAATATCTAGATATTTCTAGAATAGAGGTCTACTTAAGTAACACACGTTTTAATCTTTCCATGCATCAGCACAGTGATACACAAACACACACATGCATACACACATACACGTGCATATGACATACAAATATTACCTTAAAATTTTAAATGTTGGATTTTTTATTAACTAAATTCACAGTCAATTCTTTTTTAACCTATCCAATATTTATTTCGGTTACCCTTTCATTCTTGCACAAACTGAACTTTTTACACTGTATGTTAAATTGATCTAATATGAAATCTAGTTTAATTATTAAATTTAGTTCAATATTTAATTTGGTTTAATAAAAGTGATCTTGCATATAATGTATGCATTTAATTGATATATTTGGGACAGGATAATTTTGAATAGGTTAAATATTTAATGTAGAGTAATTTTTTAAATTATTCAGGATTAAAAATAGAATAGATCTATGTTATCAAAGTAGTGAGCAGATAAATGTCACAATTTAATAAATTTCTGTTCACATTTATGAAATACTGACATTGCTTAATTTCTGATCACCAATCTTTCTTTGTCTATGAGCTGACCGTGACCTCTATTTTATTAATAAGGAAAGAACCTTAAGGCCTTCAATATCACAAAATTTTTCCTCTTTCTCTTTGAGGTACCTAATGCCAATGTTATTTTACGTATCTCTTTTCCACTTTTCTTATTTATTCATATTTTTATTAATACATATGACTATTGGTATGTCTTTTAAAATACAAGCAGGTTAAAATGAGTTAGCACTTCCTTTCTCTTTCTCATTCCTAAATTATACTTTTCCCACAATGGGTTGGTGTCAGTTTCTTAGCCACAGCTCAAACTCCATTCTTGTACTTCTTGCTTCTTATGTATATGTTTCTTATTCAAGTCCACAAATTGCTGATCGCTTCAGTGTTATGTTTGACATGTTTCTCTTTCTCAACCTCCTATCCCTCCTTAAGTCAAAATTTTATCTTCTTCATTCCTACTGATGAGCTCGCCTCGTTGTCTTCCTTTCGTGTGTTACTGCCGTTTGTCTCCTGAATGGTCTCCACTGTCATTCCTTCTCTTACTGCCATCATTTCACCACACTGCACCCTGCCCCCACCATTGCCCAGGTGATGAATTAACACGCCTGTGCACAGCAGTCAAAATCTTCCAAAACAGGGCTTTTGCCAAATTAAGGATTCTGGGGCATAAAATGTATTTTAAAGTTTTTTTTTGTAATTATCTGATGGTGATTAAAGTGAAAGTTAAACAGGTTTTGGTCTGTTACTTAAGTCAACTTGTGCTGAATGAAGTATTCCTCCTCCTCTTCTTCTCCCCTTTTCCTTCTCCATTCCTCCTTCTCCTCTTCCTCCTTCCTCTTCCTCCTCTTCTTTCAAAAAGTGAGTCATCCACGATCCCCACTTTGATGGTGCTGAGGGAGGGAGAGATGAGAAAGTATAAGGAGGCTTAGCTCCAGTCAGAGCATCAGACCATCATATGCTCAGATAACAAACTAAGCAAATGACACTGGGGACCAGCAGCAACCTGCCCATGACCCAGAAGGAATCTTTATCAGTATATTCATTAAAAGCTATCCACACCCATAAATGCTATAGCCAGATCTTAGTAATTTTCTACCTTGGGATCAAGTTTGGAGATCAGGTGTTGGGTAATTGGTTGTAATTTTCCTTCATATTCAAATTTAAAATCACGATGATTTCTGTTTTCTTTTCAGTGCCTGAAGTTAGGAGAATTTAAGTATGTGTAATTGGAGAGATCTACATCAGACTGCTGTGCCAGACTCACTTTAGAGCAGCCCTGCATAATCCTTACCTCCTGTGTTCATGCCTTGTAAAATCTCCTCCTCTTGAGTGTTGGCAGGATGTGCAACTTGCTTCTAACCAACATGATGTGGCAAAGGTGATGGGATAGTCACTCCCATGGTTATATTATTATACATCTTTATATGTATATCTATATATGTGTATGTATGTATAAATGACTCTCTATTGCTGGTAGGGACTGTCTTTCTTGCTCACTTGATTAAGCCATCAGCTATGGTGGGAAAGTCCATGTGGGAAGGAACAATGGCAGCCTTCAGGAATTAAGATGGTTTCTAGGAGTGTGAGTGGCCTCTGGGACCTGAGAGAAATTTCAGCTCATGGCCAGCAAGAAGTTAGTACCCCTAATCCTTTAGCCACAAGGAAATGAATTCTCTCAACAACCTGAGTGAGCATGGAAGCGAATTCTTTTCTAGTTTAATCTCCAGATGAGAATGCAGCTAAGCTGATGTCTTGATTGCAGCCTTGCAAAACTCTGAGCAGAAGACCCAGTTATGCTATGCCCGGACTCCTTACCCACAGGAACTATGAGATAATAAATGTGTACTCTTTTAAGCTGCTAAGTTTGTGGCGATCTGTTAAATAACAATACAAATAATAAAGTTGTCTAAATAATGTAGGCCAGGAAAAATCCTCTAACACTCACATAACTATGTCCCCCCAACATACCTTAAGTTTAAGCTTTAAAAGTCTACTTGCTGCACCATTCATATCTCTATACCTACGTTTACGAGTGCTGTCCTTATAGTTTCCCCAGATTTCCACATTTCAGTTATCATAGGCTAGACCTGGTAGGTAGATAGTTATGTGCACATACATATCATTAAATCAAATAATATTGCAATTTGCAAACGTTTTTTAATTTTCACTTTTCTTGACATCTGTCTTAGTCTGCTTGGGGCACTGTAACAAAATGCCATAGATTGTGTGGCTTAAACAATTTT